>CAUYRT010069528.1:0-46741 GCA_963574885.1 Lepilemur ruficaudatus
TTTGACAGAGTAGGTTTTTGAATGTAACAAGATAAGTCAACTTGAGTGGTAATATATTTTGGGAAATCAGCTCACTACAAATTGTGACTGTAAACATTGTACTGTAAATGCTTTGTAGCTTTCCCCCAATTAAAAAAAAAAAAATAGTTCCCAATCCCATACCACCTACTTCTAAAACTGAGGTCACTAAAGAACATTGGGACTGAAAGAAAAGTCTAAAAATGCCAAAAGGGAATTTCTATATTCCTCATGTGGCAAGTCCTGCTCCTTTAGTAAATTTGATTTAAGAAATCGGTGCTGTGGTATATGGTTTGGATCTGAGGAATTTTCTTTTTTGGGGGAGAGTGAGAGAGGAGTTTCTCAGAGAAAACAAGATAAACTGAATTACATGTAAGGCAGGGAGCAGAGGTCTGGCTTTGGTTCTTCTATTTACTACTGAAATGAATTTGAGCAAAATAATAATCCTTTATCCTTACTGGCCTTAGTTTCTTACCTTTAGCAAGAGAGCATTAAACTAGATCACAGTTTCTCTAAGTATGGTCTGCAGAACCTTGGGGAGGATCCCATGCTCTTTTCATACTGATATTAAGCTTTCATTCTTCTTTTCCACTGTGTTAACATTTGCACAAGGCAAATGAGATTATGGGTAAAATTCTGACACGGTAGCCTGAATGAAGGCAGTGACAGCAAACTGTCCAAGCAGTTGTATTCTTCACCAATGCACTCTCATAAGTAGAACAAAAAGGCAGTGCAAAATTTTAGTTTTATGAAATCTTGATCCTTGAGGACATGCCTTTTTAACATTTGGTGTGATAAAATGGCTCACACTCTTAGTAAACTTCTGCTGCACATGGAAGTATGACTGTTGCCTTAAGAAAAAGCATTCAATTCAGTTGCGAAGCTGAACTACTTGCTTTTTTCATGGAATACCATTTTTACTTGAAAGAATATCTGACAGATGTATATTGAAAAAACATATTTAGACTTGGGTATCTGGCAGACATGTTCTCCCATCCAAGTACTAACCAGGCCTGACCCTGCTTAGCTTCTGAGATCAGATGAGATCGGGTGCGTTCAGGGTGGTATGGCTGTAGACTGGCAGACATTTTCTCAAAAGTGAAAGAACAGAACTTGTCATTAAAAGAAAAAATTTCTAACAGTATTTGTTGTCAATGATAAAAATAATTCTTTCCAGTGGCAATTAGAATTTTGGAAAATTTGAATTTACCACCAAGAGCTTGAAGCTTCCCAGCACTTAATGAGTTTTCAGATGAGACTGGTGGTTATGTTAATAAATGTGATTCTTAAAACACTGTACAATGAAGTAAATGGAAGATCGGAATTACTCTGTGAACTAATGTTTTCTACATAACTAATGCAGATGACACATGCATGCATAAAAGACTCATTCAAGTTTAAGACAGACCCAAATGTAACAGAATACAATAAGTACACTGATGTGGTTTCAAATTTCATATTACAACTAAACTTTAAGAAGTTACCATCTGACAAGTTTTGGTGTAGTATCAAACAAATATATCCACAATTATTTGAAATATTCCCTCCCTTTCTAGCTACTGTAAAGTTGAATTTTCTTCAAATACTTCAACATAAACAATATCACCATGGACTGAATGCAGGACCAGGTATGAGACTCAAACTGTCTTCAATGAAGCCAGACTTTAAAGATATTCGCAGAAAATCCCATCTTCTCATTAATTTTTTGTTTTGGAAAATATAGTCTATTTCATTAAACTATGTCATTCATGTTAAGATGTAATTAGCTGTTATTTTTAAATGAATTTATACATACATATTTTTCTGCTTATAAACACTAGATATGGTAACTATTGATAGATATAACCCATATAAATGCATGTTCTTTAAAGTCCTCAATAATTTTTGAGAGTATAATGGAATTCTGAAACTAAAAAGTTTGAGAACTGCTGAACTAGATGAAATCTAACTTCCCATCTCTTTTGAGATTCTATGATTATGTGTGTGTATGTGTGTATGAGAGACAGAGAGAATGAGAATAGAAAATCAAATCCAGAAATGTTTTGCTTTGTGTTGTTAGGTTTTTATTCCCTTCACCTTTGTTTCTTTGAGAATAATATGGCAGATCAATAGGAGACAGTTTTGATAATAAAGTGTCAAATGGTAACTCAGTCCAATAAAAATGTTATTTTTAAAATATCACTAGTTGACAATGTTAGAATACAGATTAAATAATAAAATGCTTAACAAAAATCTTATAAATACACAATGCTTTAGAAGCTTATTTTATATAAATTGAGTTTATATTTATGGAATATCCCATAAATTCAAACTGATGACATTTACACTTTTTTCTCTAATTTTAAGAAATACCAACATAAGATTCTTTTGGTATTTTATAATCTTTTTTAAAAAAACAGAGCACTGTTTGTAAAGGATTTTAACAAAAAGCATTCAAAATCATTTAAAAGAATTTTATCAAAACCAAAATCATCATAAGTTGCTCTTTCTAATTAATATAAGTTGGATGCTGGAATTTCTAAAAATGTTTTTAGGATTTTGATTCTAATCAATTTAAAGACAGGAACATTATATCTACCCTAGTAAAAGCATTAGATTTATGAATTTCACTATTACTATTAGACTTTTAGAAACAAAAAAATGCTTCGCCTATATTTTTCGCTTGCATAACCTACTAAACACCCTGTCAAACAACTTTGCTTTTATCCCTGCTCAACTCATCACACCAACCATCTGCATAAATAAAGATGTAAGCATCTGCTCTATTGCAAATGGTCTCAAGGGCAGATGTTTCCATCCTTGTGTTCATGTCACTGGGGCTGGATACATTATTTGAACAGATGTACACAATCTGAAAGTGTTGTGTCCCACAGTGAAATGTCTCCAACTGCTTTCTATCAAAGTACATAAATGCTATTTGCACCTGCATTTATGTTAATGATATAAAGGCAGCAGGGGTTCTGAGAATGTGAGAGCGAGGCTATGAAATATATTTACATGGTTAATTGGAAATTCTGAGAGACTCCGCTCCAAACGGCCACACTGACACTGATACATACCCAAGTAAATTATGTGATTACCAGACTGGTTTTTAAGCAGTAGAAATATGGCCATTTTAAGCAACAAAAATATTCATAATCTGAATTTACTAATAAGAATACTTTGAACTCTAATATTTTATCCCAAAATAAGAAAACAACTTCCATATAAGGTTTATTTAATAAGTTTTAGGCCACCCAGGTCATTCCCATTTCCATTTCATCCTACAGGGATTTTTTTACAGGTGTGTGTGTTTTACATTTGTTCTTCTGTCAACAGCATAACATACAATGGTATTTGGCAGAAGTTATTACATAGGAAAGTTCCAATTTCCAACATTAAGGAGTTAACCAAAACCAGCTTGAAAATGTCAGTCTGTACTTAGTCTGCAGCATAAAACGGTACCAAAAGTCCAAGAATGGCATTTACACTACTTGTTAAGATCAAAATGTTTCCATATGAATTTCACATATTTGGAAACATAATATTTTGGTAATACATAGGGAGTGATTTTTCTGCCCAATAATGAGGTCACAAAGCAATGTTAACCACTAAAGGCAAAGCATCATATTACAGTGGTTCTCCTTGCTACTGTGTATAGTAGTTTTCTTTATAGCTTTATTGAGCTAGGAACTTGTGGTCACTTTCAAATGTATTTATTACTTTATTAACTTGAAATTGGTAATATCAAATATGCACATAGTCATTACATTTGAGTTAAATGTCATCTAAAATAACTTCTATTCTGCAAATTATGCTGAGACTTCTGTGCTTCTAAAGAGTTTTTACATTCATATACAGTAGATTCTCATTGTTCGTAGATTCTATATCTGCAAATTTTCCTACTTGCTTAAACTTAAATTTGTAACCCCAAAGTCAGTGCTTTTATGGTCATTCACGGACATGTGTGGAGTGGGGAGAATCTGACCCACCTGACATGCACGTTCCCAGCTGAGGAAGAACAAAGTGATGCTCTGTTCTCATTTCAGCTCTCATAATTTAAATACATGCCCTTTTCATGGTCTATTTTGTGCCTTGCGTTTTGCACTTTTGAGCTTTTTCTAGATGATTTCACTGTTTAGCATGGCCCTCAAGCACAGTGCTGAAGTGTTTGCCAGTGTTCCAAGTACAAAAAGACTGTGATGTGCTTTATGGAGAAAATATTTGTGTTAGGTAAATTTTGTTCAGGCATAAATTATAGTGCTATGTCTCTGAGTTCAATGTTAAAGAGTTAGTAATATATATTTAATAAGGTATCTTTAAACAGAAACATCTATAAAACAAGGTTATGTATTAATTGTTCACAAAAATGTAGTGTGACCAGAGGCCCACAGGAACCTAATCTTGCGTGTCTCCTAGGAGCGATGGTTCAGTATTTACTAATTCAGTGTTCCCAGTGACTTTATAGAACACAACTGCTGCAAATAACAAGGATTCATGGTACCTTATCTCATTGGACTGTTACAGGGCAAGAATTATTATCCCTACTGCAAAGATGAAGCGACTGGCGTTTACTGATTTAGCCAAGATCACAGAGCCTAAAAAGGACATAAAAATGACTCAGCTGTCCAGCTTAGTGTTCTTTCATCAGATGGAGAAGAGAGGGGGACGATGGGGGGAGGGGGAGACAGAAAAAAATAGGAAGGGAGCTAACAGTTTTCTTATCATGTTCGAAGGAGTGAAACTGTCGTTAGATAACAAGGTAATAAACCACTTTTAGGTTAAATCCCCATAAAAGTAAACTCTTGCTTAGATAGGCAGCCCAGTGTTATTAATTAACAGCTGCAAGAGAACAGAGCTTAGTTTGGTTTTACTTTTCCCCCCTTTGTTCCTTGTTTATCACTTCTTAAAAGGCAATAAATATTTGTTAAACAAACATTTGCTTTCATTGACCTTAGAATTTCATCCAGGTTGGTGTTACATGAAAAAACAAAAAAAGATTAAAATGTTTTCACAGCATCAGATGTGATTTATAAAAAATGTTTGAGAGTTTAAAACATTTTTGACATAGTTTAATATATATTTGAGAGCCCACTATATGCCAGGGTGCTTTAAACCCTGCTAAAGATAGAACATTCATCAAGAACTTTATGAAAGACCTAACTGACACTAAGAACCCAAAATAAGTAGGATCTTTCTTCTAAACTTTTAAAAAGATAAGTGTATTAACTAGCTACTCCCAAGTGTTCCTTGAGTTCTAAAATACTATATTCACTAATACCAAAATGTTTGTGTCTGTAAGAAGTATATACTTACATGTCTGTAAGACATAAGAATTTATTTTAGACGGTACCACACTATTTATTTTTAAAGTATTTTACTGAATCAGAAAATACAGGTTTTTTTTTTAAGATCCAAATATGAATTCACGTAATTCACATGATAGTAATTGCTGTGTTTCTGCAGTCAAATAACACACAGATTTGGAAAATTACTAGTGGGTGTACAGCTCACATGCAGCTAACTGCAATGGTTCTAGAGGGGGTCATTTGTGTGTCTTTGTCTCAAGGCATTTACTCCCTCCTCACCACCACTTCTCTCTCATTACTTTTATTACATGGAAATAGCACTCACAATTTGAAAACCACGTTTGAACAATGCAAATATATGACAAAGTTGAGAAAAGTGGAGAAGACCTGTATAAGATGATCTTTTTTTCCTACCTGCAGCAGACTTGCCTAGGAAATGGCAAAACTGAACTGTAGAGCTGACAAATGACTAAGAATTATGAGTGACTCCAGTAAAACAGACCCTCACTTGACTAAAGATTCCTTCCTGACCAATGAACAGTGTGAGTTGTTTTAATGAACTGTGTAGGGACTTAAAATTCATCCTGCCCTATCAAAGATACAAACTTTAGTCATCAATTGGCATAACCATAGTGAACATTGTCTTCTTAGCACATGAATTGTCTCTGTCAGAGAACCATTTGGCAATGGTACTCACCTGTGTCAGTTTTCTTCTCTGGCAAGTAAATAAATTCCCTGAATTTTTAATCATTATTGTGGTTTTGTCTTTCCTTCAACAAATCTAAAGTGGAAGTTACAACTGTAGTTGACCTTATGTTGTTTTCATACCTTTTTTTCTTTGAAAAACACAATTTAGTTCATCATAAAAATATAAAAGAAAAAAAGAAAGTTATGGGAATACAGTAAATCTTATCCCCAAATCTGGAATGAATGAGATAGAAAATTATAACAAAATAAGTTTCATGAACTTGTGGAGATCTATAATTGATATTCACACACAGAAAGGAATAATGATGACACTAAATTATAACAACCTAAAAATACAGCATAAATTATCATTTTAGAGTGATATTACAATGTTAAATATCTCTACCTGAAATTAAAAAACATTTAAATGAAGGAACTACAATTTCTCATTAGTTTTCTATTTGTAATGCTGCCTGCCAGTTCTTCCTAGTTTAAACCCACATCCCTTGGCCCCTAATTCCACCTGGTTCACGTCTACACATATGTTCAAATCCTGAGCAAATGCCATTTTTTCCATTGTGTTTCCTGACTAGCCTCAAAATCTGTCTTACCCAACTGTTCTTTCATTCTGGTTTTCAAACTATATCATACTCACTTCTAGCATAGCATTTGTCATGTTTTATTCTAGTTAATTACATACATGTATGCTGTTCTGAGAGGATTTTGTGTTTCCTACAAGCTTAGGTTCTGCCTGATTTATCTTTCTCCTCATACTACCTGACATAGTTCCTGATATGAATCACCTTGGTGATCACTGAACCTGCTTCCACTGTGTGAAATTCTGTTAGGGGCAGCATGCTGGGGCAGATTTTCCTTAAGCCCCATGACTCTGCTGGTGATGTCTTACCTGAATTTCATACATAAATGTATATAATATGTGTGTATGTTTATAAATCAGAAATTCAAAACTATAGTTTATAGTCATCAATGGTTTGTTAAATAAATCAATCAGCATTTAATTAATAAATGACATGTGTCCAGCAAACTTACGTCACATAAATGATATTTGATGAAAAATATAAACAGAATCAATTAATAAATGATATTTTGTTTGCTAAAATATATTAGTAGTAATCCAGGACACATAGAAAGCATTTGAATAAATTAATGAGAAAATTAATGAATAACCAGGCAATTTTTAGGCCTCATGTACACTTGTGTATATTATTTTTCCTTAATGATATAATTTCCCATAATATAAGTTATAATGTCTGCCTACTTTGGTTTAAAATGGCTTTAAACATTCATATATGTAATTAAGCAAAATATGTTTGATCAGAGAAGACAAAGAGGGATGATAAAAAATTACTAGAATATTCTTTATAAATTTACAGTGTGATACTAGCGATAAATAGTGAGCTTTGTATTTGATGGATCTGGGTTCAAATCTTGAGTCAGTCACTTACTGGTTGGTGATCTTCATAAAAGTACCTAATCTTCCTGAATCTTTAAAATAAAGATTGCATCCAATTAAAGTTGTAATAGAGTGGCTATCACACTGGAGGCACTTGACTAATTGAGTTTTTAGCTATTGTATCTCTTTCTCTGTCAAATTCCAGGTTTGGGGCTTAAGCATCTTTGGCCCTGGAAAAGACTGATGAGGAAGTTTGCCAGAGCTCTAGGTAGGCTCAACAGGTCTTCTTTTCTGGCCAAGTCAGTGGAGGTACTAAGCTTATACAATAAGCTGAGAGAACAAAACCTGATGAGAAGCTTTATTTTTCTCTCTCAACCAGAGCCAAGCACCATTGCTTACTCACAGACTCATAACCTCTTAGAGCTTGAAAGGAATATCTAATGATTCTGAATTTTTGAATAGGGAAACTGAAGCTTAGGGGCAAAATAACTTGTCTGAAGTTCCACAGCTGGTTGGAGTCAGGTCTGGAAAAGGAGTCTAGCTTTCCTGATACTCGGTCCATTATTCTTTCTTTCAAGCAATTATGCCTCTCCTTTCTCGGTCGGAAAAAAGAAGGTGATGGGACACCTAGGTGTGGTTTGCCCACCTCCCTGCATTCCCATCTGCTTTCTTACCTAGTGTTCCAGACTGCATTCTGTGTGAGTCTCAAGTACTCTTACTCTTCCCTTGCCCTGTGCCTGGGTAAGATCAAGCCAAGGCATCTATTCCCTGCTTACTTCCCATGGGTCCCCCTGGGATCATGCTTGGCCTTCTAAAGCTATTAGGCATCCTGAACAAGAGGCAGCCTCATGCCTATTTCACTGGCCAGGCTCCAAGATGGAGAGAACCCAGATGTTAATAACAACCATTAACAGTAATAGTTACTATCAGCTTATAAGTGCCTACTATGCAATTGACAGTATGATCAATGATTTACATATATTATCTCCTTTAGGATCCACATATCCTATAGGGTGGGACTTATTATCTTCATTTTCTAGATTTGCAGATGAGGAAGCTGAGTCAAGTGATGTACCTAAGGTTATACAATTAAGGGGTAGAATTCAGTTTCAAACCCAGATTCCATGCTCTTAAGAGTTATGATACTATCTTTCTCATTGGTAGAGATATTAAAGAGTGTTTGCTATATTTAAGGGATCTTTATAGCCAAATCCCTTCTTTCACTAAAAGCTACATCCTCCACTAAGGCAGCCCAATTTTGTATCGTTAAATATATGGTTTTTCTCACACACATGTCAAAACTTCTCTTCCATGTGGAAGAGACTAGGTAGGGGCGGGGAAAGACTTGTATTTCTCCTAGGGTGAGAGTGTATCCTTTATGGTGAGGACAATTTAATTATTCTTCATTAATAAAGAACTCTACCTCTACCTATAAACTGTTTTTCTGGAAGCTCCAGAAGTTCTTGCTAAAGAACTCATGATTTTATTTTTTATAAATTGTACAGAGGGGAAATGATTTTTCTATTTCTTTTTAAATGGTTATGGGAAGAAACAGGTCAAAAAAATGTATAAGCAAATACTGTATGTATCCTCTGTTTCTACATAGATGTGTGCATATGCATGTATAAATATAAATGTATATATTCTTGTACTTATTAAAGTACCTGTGTCATTTTGCTTCAATAGAGTCAATACTTTGTAATTCCATTGACATATATTAGTACTAGCTAATTGCCAGCTAATAGGCTGGCCTCTGTGAGTTTTGGGTGGAATGAGATGACTCTGCCCTCAAGGAGCTATTAGCCTAGTAAAGAAGGTGTCCTTATAACTTAGGAATCCATGTACAATCAAGTAACTTACCAAAGGAAATGAAATTTCATATATAATTTTTTTTTGATTCTAGGAAATAAGTCCTCATTAGAGGGCAGTGATATGGAATGTATCAATTAAAATTATATATACCATACACATCACCATTTTCCTCAGATAGCTTATCTTACCTTGATCTTTTGGTGGTACTGATAAAGAATTCTGCATTATGATGTATTTGACTTGAATAGTAACTTTCCTAAAAATAAACAAGCACAAATAACAAAATTAGAAAATAACTGAGATGTCTTGTTGATGCACACCAAAAAATATAAATAAGTTATTTTTAAAAGTCTTTCTATTTATACCTACATGAGCAGTGAGAAATGGACTGAGCTACTGATCAGCTACTGAACTGATGCTTTACTTTCTATTTTTTGACAGGTAGGATTTTACTGAACGTACTAGAGTGGGCTTGGAGAGAGACGTAACGCCATGTTGAGTCAGAGGCCTCACCTGCATCTTGCTCTTATGGAGTCATGTGCAAGTGGGCAAACTTAATATCCTAAGAAAACGCCCTAGCTGATAATTGTTTCATATATTCTGTTGAAGAAAAAAAATAACTAAAATGCTTAATAATATAAAAGTAATGTAACTGCAACATATTCATTTGATGAAATATAATTCAGTCATTAAAATGTGATTGTGAAGATTATGTAGCAACATAAAAAATGCTGATGACACAATGAACACAGGAAATGGCATACACTAGCATTACAGCCATATAAAAAACAAAGGCATAGAAAAACACATGGCAGAAAATATGCCAATATGTATATTTGCATTGTGTTCAGTGATAGAATTATAGGTGTTTTCCCCCAAATTGTAGCTATATTCCAAATTGTCTATAACGTGGGGCTCCATATTAATAAAATATTTGAATATAAAAATAAGACAATTAAAATCCTTGAAAACTATAGGTAAATATTTTAATAAGCTTTCAAATACAGAAGTATTTCTAAGCATGATACCAAACACAGAAATCATTAAGGTAAACATTGATATTTTTCCATTTAAAATTTTAAATATGTTTTAAACAATAAAAAACTGAACAAAATTAAAAGGCTTGACTTCTACTTCTAGCCAAGATAGAGTAACAGTGAGACCAGATTCACCCTTGTCTGAAACAACCAAAACACAGACAAAATATATGAAACAATGTTTTCAAAACACTGGACATCAGGTCATGAAAAGCTGATCCCTGAGAGACAAGAAACAATTGAGATAAGCCCAATGGGAGGCTCATCCTAGTAGAGATTCCCAGAGTACTGGAGAAAAGAAAGCTGCATAGAAAGAAGACAACAGAAAGGGTCCCCATCTAGAATTTACCTTTGTAGTGATCAGGCACATGCAAGTGAGGAAACTCCTTAAGGCCAAGGGAAAGAAAGGTCCAAGGCGATCAACATTCACAGAGGGACAGGAATATTGCCTGTTTCCACTAGCTAGACTGAAAAAATACTCCTAATTCACAGGGCATTGGGTAAAGTACACAGAAGGGCCTTGCCTTATCAGTGGGCAATAATTAGCCCTTCACTGTGCACTTCTCTAATTTCACATAACAAATCTTAAAGCAAGACATAAAAGGATCAAGCTGTTTCCAAGTATTTTAACTATGTATCAGAACACAGCTCACAGGTATTTATAGAAATACAAAAATATATATTACCCAACAAAGTAAAATTCTTAATAACTGACATCTAATAAAAAATTCCCAAGCATGCAAAGCTGAAGAAAAGTATGTTCCATAATGTAGAAAATAATCAAACTGGCCCAGGACTGACACAGATGTTAGAATTAGCAGACAAGGACATTAAGTGTATATGTGTATTTCATATGCTCAAAAAGTTAAGTACAGGCAGAATAGATATAAAAAACACTCATATAAAATAGAAATTTTAGAAATAGAGATGAAAACTACAATACATAAGATGAAAGATACACTGGATAGGATTAATGGCATATTAGACATATCAGAAGAAAATATTTATCTATATTGCAAACATGAATTGAAGGCATAGCAAAAGAGACTATCCAGCATGAACCTCAGGGAGAAGAGAGCTTAAAAACAAAACCAAAAACAGAGCATCCGTGAACTACAGGACAACCAAGAAGCTTAACATACCAGTAATTGGAAAGGAGAGATGGAAGGACAGAAAAAATATTTTAACAAATAATGGCAGAAAATTTTCCAAATTTGATAAAGCTATAAACATGCATATCCAAACATCTCAAAAAATTGATGCACAAGAAACATGAAAACCATACCAAGGTATGTCATTATCAAATTGCTTGAAACTAGTGATAAAAAGAAAATTTTACAGGCTGTCAGAGAAGAAGACACATTGCATATAGGGGAATAATGATATAAATGACAGCAGATTTCCTCCTGGAAACAATGCAAGTGAGAAGACAGTAATCAACATCTTTAAAGTACTGAAAAACAATACCACCAACCACCACCACCACCCTGCAATCTAGAATTTTATGTTCCTCAAAGAAAACTCTAGGCCGAGCTGGCTTCCCTGGTGACTTCTACTGAATATTTAAGGAAGATATACCACCAATTCCAGAAAATTGAAAAGGAAGGAATCCTTACTATTTGAGAAGTCAGCATTATCTAGATATCAAAACCAGAGAAAGGTATTATAAGAAAAGAAACCTATAGCTCAATATGCCTCATAAGCATAGATGCAAAAGTTATAAACAAAATTCTAGAAAATCAAATCCAGTAATAGTACAATACATACACACACTAGGTTTAACACCCAAAATCAATATAATTCACCATTATACTACAAAACTAACTAAAAAAGAAAACTGCATGCCTATTTTAATAGCTATAGAAAATATATTTAAAAAATTCTAACATCCATTCCCGATAAAAACTTTTAGAAAACTAAGACTAGAAGGGAACTCCCTCACACTGGTAAAGGACATCTTTGAGAAACCTGAAGCTAATGTCATGCTAAAGCTAAATGCTTTCTCTCCAAGTTCACAAACATGAGAAGGATATCCCCTCTCACTACTTCTATTCAAAATTGTATTGGAAGTTCTAGTCAGTGAAATAAAGCAAATACATAAAATGTATCCAGATTGGGAAGCAAGATGTAAAATTGTCTTTATTGGCAGATGACATGATTGTCTATGTGGAAAATTCAATGGAATCTACAGAAAAGCTCCCCTAACTAATAACTGAGTTTAGCAAGTTAGAAGTTAGCAATTGTAGAATACAAGATCAATATACAAAAATAAATTATATTTCTATATACTAGCAACAATCAGAATCTGAGATAATAAATCAGAAATCAAAATTTAAAATACCATTTGTGATAAGAAAAAAATGAAATAATTAAGGATAAACCTGGCAATGATGTGAAAGACCTACACACTGAAAACAAAAATCACTCATGAAAGAAATTTAAAAAAATTTAAATAGAGAAAAACACCATGTTCAAAGGTCAGAAGACTCAATATTGTTAAGATGGCAATTGTCTCCCAACTAGATCTATAGATTAGAATATCAAAAAATACTTATCAAAATCCCAGTAGACTTTTTATAGAAAATAGACAACTTATTCTAAAATTCTCATGAAAACGGAAAGAACTTAGAATAACCAAAATTGTTTTTAAAAAGAAGAAAAGTTGAAGGACTAATACTACTTTAGTTTCAAGAAAGATAGACAAATAGATCAATGCAACAGAATAGATAATCCAGAAATAAATCCATATATGGCCAATTGATTTTTCATGAAAGGTCAAAGGGAAATCAGTGGAATACAGATAGTTACTTCAACAAATAATGACAGGACCATTGGATATCCACATGCAAGGACAACAATAAAAAAGAACTCTGAGCCATATCTCACACCATATACAAAATCTGAAATGTATTATACCCAAATGTAAAACCTAAAACTGTAAAACTTTTAGAAGAAACACTGTGATCTTGGCTCAGGCAAAGAAATCTTAGACATGGCATGTGAAGCACACAATCCACAGAATAACAAACTAATACACTGGACTTCATCAAGTCTCTTCAAAAGACGTTATTAAGAGAATGAGAAGACAAGCCATACAATGTGTGAAAAATATCTGTAAATAATAACTGTGATAAAAATGTATCTAAAATTAAAAACTCTCAAAATTCAATAAGAAAATAAACTCCTTTATTTACAAAACGGGCAAAAGATGTGAATGTATACTTCACCAAGACAGACATATGGCTTGCAAATAAGGACATGAAAAGATGCTCAACATCATTAGTTATTAAGGAAACACAAATTAAAACTACAATTAGGTAACACCACACATATTAGAATGGCTAAAAAATTTAAAAAATTGACTATACCAAGTGTTGGTAAGGATAATAGAAGACATGGAAGTCTTATACACTGCTGATGATAATGTAAAATGGTAGTAATTTTGAGAAATAGTTCGGTATTTCCTTCAAAAGTTTGATGATATACCTACCAAAGGATCCAGCTAATTCCGACCTACTAACTCAAGAGAAAAGGAAGCTTATGTTCATATGAAGACTTGTACAAAGACTGTTCTCAGCAGCTTTATTTGTAGTGGCTCCAAACTAGAAACAAGCCATTGTCCATCAACAGGTGGAACATATAAACAAGGAACAGACCACTGACACACATTACAACAGAAGTGAATCTGCAAAAACGTTATGCTACATGAAAGCAGACAGACAAAAAAGAGTACATACTGTATGATTCTACTTATATCGGATTTTAGAAAAAGCAAACTATCATGACAGAAAGCAGATGAATGGTTGCTTGGGTAAAGAGGAAATAGGGAGGGTTGGGACAAGAGCCTACAAGTGGGCAGGAGGAACATATATCCATCAACTGGGCCGAAGGACATATTCATTATCTTGACTATGGTAAAGGTTTCAAGGATGTATACATATATCAAAATTCATCACATTGTACTTTAAATATATATAATTTATTATATGCCAATTATATCACAATGTAGCTGTTAAAAATTAAAAGGCAAATATTGGAAAAAAATTAAAAACTTAAAATAGACATATAGACATACATTTATCCATTTATTAATAACCAATGCTGTTTGAGGTGCTATTATGCACTCTGGAAAGATAAACTAGACATGGTTGAAATTATTGCAATAAGGATGAGAAAATACTCCAGTATAAAAATTAGTAAAGACTGAAAGAAGACATTAAAATAGTAATCATTAGAAAGAGTGTTAAGCCTTACTAAAAATAAAAACCAAGAATTGCAAATTTCTAAAATGCTACTACTGCTGTTTGCCTATGAATTGACAAAAAGATAAATAAAATAATACAAACTTTGGGAAGGTCTGAGGAAAGAGGCATGCTCTTTTACTTTGTGTAGTATGATTGGTACCAAGTCTTTGGGAAGTGCTTTGGCAACGTGCATCCTGAGCCTTAAAATTCTGTGCTCCTTTGTGTCCAGACCTTCCTTCCACTCCTAGGAATTCATCTCAGAAAATCATCATGGTACTGTGTAAAGCTATACATCACCATTGTAATTATCACCATCCTTATTACTTTAAAAAAATTTTTCAGGGTACTAATAAAATACACAATAAATGTACAACTCCTAAGTAAATTAGGATGCATTTTAATAATTTTTATAAATTATAAAATTTATAATTTATATAAATTATATAAATATAATTATATAAATTTATAATTTAAAAATGTTTTTTAAAATATTTAAAAATATGAAAAATGCTTATGTTTTTATATTTCATAGGGTTGGTTAAAGAGGAGTACGGTTTTTTTCATAAATTCATGAGAAAAACTATCAAATATTAAAAATGAGTATCTCTGAGTGGGGCATTAAATTGCTAATTACTTTCTTCTTCATGCTTAGGGATATATTATAAATCCTATGGATATATTACAAAGCTTCCCTAATGAATAAATACTACCTTTGCAATCAGGAAAAAAAAATAACACAAGTTTTGTTTTGAAATACTATGTTAGAAAAGGAGTGCCATAAAAATAATTTTAACCATCCTTCCCAATCTTGGTATTTTAAAGTAGAAAACTCACTTAAAGTGATATTGTCTTTTGTTGCCACACAGAGCACTGCTATATTTATTATAATTGTGAAAAATGAATAAATTGTGCAATAAATACACCTAAT
The DNA here is from genome assembly GCA_963574885.1 of Lepilemur ruficaudatus. NCBI lineage: Eukaryota > Metazoa > Chordata > Mammalia > Primates > Lepilemuridae > Lepilemur > Lepilemur ruficaudatus. The sequence goes on from CAUYRT010069528.1 coordinate 15,429, forward strand.
ACTTATTAAAAAACATTTGAATAGTCACAATATTGCATCTTCTGATTGGACTGCATAATAGTGTATTGTATAAATATGCTAGAGGAAAAGATGCATTAAATGGTCACTTAAAATCTAACATTATTTTACAAACTTCACATAAGGAAAGTCAATGTGCATTTTTACTTAAGGCACCACGGTATAGCCCTAGCAGCCATTGTGTCCTTCACAGTATGGAAGAATCTCTGAATATTATAACCTGACTTTTCTTCCATGAATTGCAGAAAAGTATATTACGTAGAAACATCTATCAGAAAGAAACAAAATTTAAAGAACACAAACAGCAAATGCCATCAAGTATGGAAGACTTAATACAATGTGTTTTATAAACCATTCTTATGTGGTTACTTTTCATTTTAGCTAATAGGCCATATTTAAACAGACTTGGATTAAAAATTAAAATGAGGTGAATTGGTTATCTGAGAAAGTGACAGCCTGATGGTGCTATTAAGTGGAAATTTTGTATTTATTCCTTGTTTAGGAAACCTAAGGCAGACACTGCCTTGTCTTTGTTATGCCGCCTTGCTAAGATTCCTAAACATAAATTAATTGATTTTTTAAAATTTCAATAGATTTAAGCGGTACAAGTGTGTTGTTACATGGATGAACTGTATTGTGGTGGTGTCAGGGCTTTTAGTGTACTCATCACCTAAATAATGTACATTGTACCCGAGAGGTAATTTTTCATTCCTCACCTTCCTCTCTGGATCAAAGGGTAGGTCTCCATACTGTTTTCTATAGAGGTAGTACTAATTTACATTGCCACCAACTGTATATAAGCATTCTCTTTTCACCTCGGCTGTGCCAACATTTATTGTTTTTTGACTTTTTAATGATGGCCAGCTGTTTTGATAGGCATGTAGTTTTAATTCACATTTCCCTGACGATCAGTGATGTTGAGCATATTTTCATACATTTCTTGGCCATTTGTCTATCTTCTTTTGAAAAAATTCTGTTTATGTCTTTTGCCTACTTTTTGATGAGGTTATTTTTATTTTTTTTTTGCTGATTTGTCTGAGTTCTTTGTAGATTCTGGATATTAGCCCTTTGTCAGACGTATAGTTCGTGAATATTTTCTCGCACTCTGTAAGTCATATGATTACTTTGTTGATTATTTCCTTTGCTGTGCAGAACCTTTTCAGTTTAATTAAATCCCATTTATTTATTTTTATTGTTGCTGTATTTGCTTTTGGGGTCTTAGTCATAAAATCTTTGCCTAGGGCAATGTTCAGAAGAGTTTTTCCTAAATTTCCTTTTAGAATTTTTATGGTTTCAGGTCTTACATTTAAGTCTTTAATCCATCTTGATTTGATTTTTGCATATGGTGAGAGAGAGATAGAGATCTAGTTTCATTCTTTTCCATGTGGCAATCCAATTTTCCTGGCACCATTTATTAGGGCATCGTTTCCCCAGAGTATGTTTTGGTCTGCTTTATTGAGGATCAGTTGATTGTAGGTATATGGTTTTATTTCTGGGTTCTCTATTCTGTTCCATTGATCTATGTTTTGGTCACTATAGTCTTGTAGTATAATTTGAAGTCAGGTAACATGATGCCTCCAGATTTGTTCTTTTCGCTAAGATTGCTTTGGCTATTCAAGCTCTTTTTTGATTCCATATGAAATTTAATATTTTTTTCCAATTCTGTGAAAAATGGCATTGGTACTTTGATGGGAATTGCACTGAGTTTTTAAATCACCTAGTATGACATTTTAATAATATTGATTCTTCCAATGCATAAGCATGGGATGTTTTCCATTTGTTTGCATCATCTACAATTTCTTTCATCAGTGTTTTGTAGTTCTCCTTGTAGAGATCTTTCACCTCCTTGGTTATGTGTATCTCTTGGTTTTTTTTTTTTTTTTTTTTTTTTTGTAGCTATTGTAAATGATACTGAATTCTTGATTTGCTTCTCACCCTTGCTGTTGTTAGTATATAGAAACGCTACTGATTTGTGTACATTAATTTTGTAACTTGAAACTTTACTGAATATATTTATCAATTCTAGGAGTCTTTTGGGTTTTTAGATATAAGATCAAATCCTTGGCAAACAGGGATAGTTTGACCTTCTCTTTTCCGATTTGGATGCCCTTTACTTCTTTCTCTTGACTGATTGCTCTGGCTAGGACTTCCAGTACTACGTTGAATAGAAGTGTTGAAAGTGGGCATCCTTGGCTTGTTCCAGTTCTTAGGGGGAATGCTGTCAACTTTTCCTCATTCAGTATGATGTTGTGGGTTTGTCATCCATGGCTTTTATTGTTTTGAGGTATTTTCCTTCTATGCCTAGTTTGTTGGGGGTTTTTCCCATGAAGAGGTGCTGGATTTTATTGAATGTTTTTCGGCATCTACTGAAATGATGATATGGTTTTCATGCTCTCCTGCATGTACATTCTTTCTTTCTCTCCCACTATCTTTCTTCCCTTTTTCTTTCTCATGCATATGTGTACACATATAGAAGTGTGTAGCAAGTCAATGGAAATCTATACAGAATGGCTATGTGCTGAATACTAGAATTAAATGGAAGTCAGTGAAACAAAGAATGGTAAGAGCAAAGTAATAGGAAAAAGTGATTTCAAAAAGCTGGGAAAGGAGTGATCCTGGGAAATAAATTCAGGGGAAAATTATAGCCACCTTTAAATAGCTGAAGAGCTGTTACTTGGAAGCAGGATTAGAGGAATTCTGAATAGCTCCAGTGGACAGTACTAGGACCAGTGAGGAAGAAAAAATTATGAAGAGGCGAATTAAATTGGATATAAGAAAAAAACTGTCTAATGATTACTGATATTCTACTATGGGTTATATGTGAACTACATCATTGAAAATGTTGAGGCAGAGCTGACTGAAGCTTTTTATTTTCATCCCTAAGAATAAATACACATTAGTATACCTTAAGGACATGGCAGGAAAGAACTCCAAAATGTTGTAGACATCATATAACTGAAAAAGCCACCGTTCTTTTCTTTTGCCACCTTTCTATTGCTGTATTAAGGAAATGAAAATGGTCATGACATAGCAAGGGAAAAACAGGAACTGTCCAGATGAACTTGTAATTCTAAAATATTCAATGCTGTTCTTTGCCTTTTCTAGAATATGTAGGTATTGTCTGAAAAATTTTAATGCACTTGAGGATGAATTTTCCTGGCTTGTTTTAAGTAATTTCATGTGCCCATTATAGGTGCTCCTTGATTTATGCTGGGGTCACATCCTGATAAATTTATCATAAGTTGGAAATATAATTCAAAAATGCTATTAATATGCCTAACTTACTGAACATCATAGCTTAGCCTAGCCTATCTTAAACAAACACACACATTAGCCTAAAGTTGGACAAAATCATCTAACACAAACCTTATTTTATAATAAAGTGTTGAATAGCTCATAATTTATTGAATACTCTACTGAAAATGAAAACCAGAATAGTTGTATGGGTACTCAAACTAAGATTTCTATTAAATGCATGTGGCTTTTGCACCATCATAAAGTCGAAATATTTTAAGTAGAACCACAATAAGTCAGGGACTATCTGTACATTTAATTATTTTTAATTTTTCAAATTAACTTTATTGAAGTATAATTTACACATAACAAAATGTACCCCGCACCCCATTTTAAGTGTACAGTTAGATGAGTTTTGACAAATGTACATACCTGTGTAGTGATCACTGTATTATGTTTTTTTTCTTTTTTTTCATACTTTATGATGCTTTGACATCTTGGGGGCCTTGCCAGCTAGGAAGAGACTGCCCCTCTCAGAGATAGCTAATTCCTAGAGATTGCAAATGACTCCCCAGTGAGCCTGTCTTTTATGCAAAAAACCAATCCAAAGCCCATATTGCCAACCATCTCCTTTATCACACACCAAGCCAGTATTTCCCCTGGCCTAAATCACCCCAGAACCAGGTATCACTAAGCACTGTTCTATAGCCCAGAGCCCACTGAAATCATTCAAACTAGTCAATCACAAACTGTTTACCCTGTCCTGTCCTGTCTTGTCTTTCCCAGGAAACTACAATGAAGGTTCTGGGCCATGCTTTCTTGTTCTTTCTGGCTGACTAACCCAGGTGCTTCCCCATGTGGCTCTGTGAGGCATGGTGTGCCTCCTCCTCTTGGGAATTTTAAGTAATAAACTCTTCTCTCAAAGGCAGCTGTCTCCATGCCTGTCCCCTTACCATACCTGATTAAAACAAACCCAAGTACATTTCAAGACAATCACCCTAATGAAAATATGTATCACCTCAAAAAGTTCCCTTGTGCCCTTCTGTACTCAATCCTCATCCCTCGCCCCTGGCTGCAGGCAATCACTGATGCTTTCTGTCCCTATAAATTAGTTTTGCTTGTTCTAGAATTTTGTATCATTTCATATAAATCAAACAGTAAATAATCTTTTACTATGTGTATCAATAGATCATTCCTTTCTGTTGCTGAATGGTATTTCATTATATGAATATAACACTATTTTTTTTATCCACTCACCCAATGATGAACATTTGAGTTGCTGCCAGTTTTGGTTATCATGAATAAATATAAATATTTATGTCTACGTTTTTCTGTATATAAATGTTTTTGTATTTCTTGGGTAAAACTCTAGAATTGCTAGGTGGTATATCAAATACACATTTAACTTTATAGGCAATTGCCTATTCTCCAAAGTGGTTGTACTATATTTCACTGATTTAAAAAGTCTACGTCTTCTGAGCAATGATGGAATTTATGTTTCTTAAGATCAACAGGATCCAAATATCTTAAGGCTCAATTTTGTTAAAGTAAAATACATAAATCCTGATTAATAATATTCATCATTTGCTCAAATGTAATAAATGCTTATTCCTATTTCAATCTGTCCTATTTGGGAAACAAATAAAAATAAAATTCTCAAATTGGTACTAAAAGATTAGAGAAGCTAAAACTTAATCTGTAGAATAGATTTTGATCCACTCAGCAAATTCTTAATGCTTACATTAATATTTGAATTCCTATAATGTATTAATGTTTGGCAATCTTCTTCTTTCCCTAAATGGCTGCATACTGCTAATGAATTTGATAAAAAATACCTCTTTAAAAAATTCAGATATTCTAAATGTCAGTCACTGACAGAGTAAGATGCTTTATAGAGTTTCTCTGGGAGACTAGTTTAAGACCCTTTCAAGGAATTCCAGGTCTAATTAGAGTGAGGCAAACCTTGAAAATAGTTCTGTTTTACCTCATTTCTTAGACCTGCTGTTAAGGTGGTCTCTCTAGATGCTCATGGCTGTTCCCCAAATTAAAAACTCTGATAGGCTGACCTTTAATTTTCAAAATCATGTTCCAGTCCAGTGTCAAGTATGCAATCAGTTAAAAATTTGTGGAAGCGTTAATGAACCAAGTGGAGAGATGTATATTTTTAACTGAAACTTCTTATTGTATGATCTAGGACAAGTCATTTCATCTTTTTGTTTGTTTGTTTCAGTTTCCACAATGTAGAAAGGGAGCAATAATACTAAACCCATTTGGCTGAACAAAGCATTAAACTGGATACTATATGTTGAAAATATTTTATAATATACATTTTCTTTAATGTAAATGTTAACATTTGTGTCACTAAAGTTCTCCAGATTCTTTCAAAAGAAAAGTTTATCACCATCTTTGGCATTTCCAAAAAAATGGAATATACTAGAATATAAAGTACAAACAACATTGTTTCCAATTGTATGATCATTTATCCCTATAAAATGCATGCACATAAAGGTACCTGTGTCCTTAACATGTGACACATGTACTGAAGTAGGTAGGTTAACAATGTTTGGTAGGGCATTTTTCTGCCTCAATAAAAATCTATTCAGAAAAACATTATTGTAGCCTTGATCCTTATTTACTTTCCCTTTACATATTTTCTATAAATTTTCTTCCAACTCCTGTGGCTCTAACTACAACTGCAAATTCATACTTTCAGTGCCCAGGATCCAGGATGAAATGTTCTCTGCTCACTACCTATCTCCAATTGGCTATCACCAAACTGCTCCTGCTTCCAAATGTGCTACTCCTCTGAAGTATTTTTCAAAGCGTTTCCTCTGTCTTGTTCCCGTCATTACTGCCTTGCGTCAGGTCCTCACTGTTTCTTGCCTGTACTACAACAGTCTCCTAAATTGTCCAACTGCCTCCAGTCTCACATCCTTGCAATCTATTCTCTCTGACACAGCTAGAATTGTTTTTCCCTTTTTTTAATTAAGAAAATTTAAACAAAATTACATTAAATATGTCTGTACAGCTTATTACTTTAAAAATGCAGTTATCAAGTCCTTTCCCTCAGAGATATGCACTCTCCATTCTTAGAGCAGATTCTTTTAGTCTGTATACCTCTATTACTGTCAGTAACATGCTTGTAATCTTATTTGTATTTTTTAGGGGGTACAGATGGGATCTCACTATGTTGCCCAGGCTGGTCGTGAACTCCTGGCCTCAACTTATCCTTCCATCTCAGTCTCCAGAGTAGCTGGATTACAGGCATGAGCCACCGTGCCAGGCCATCACTTGTTGATTGTTTAGTTTTAGACATTATCTATTGATGTTGCACTATGGAGAATGAATGAAGATTTACTATTCTCTCTCATCAACAAAAATGTTGATTAATAATTTTTGTGAGTATACGATTTTTTTCCTTTACTATGTTTTATCTCTTTTTTTTAATTTTACTCTTTCTGAAAAAATTCCTTAACTTACCTTCCAGTGTTTTAATTGTGTTCAATCTGTGATTTTTAAAATTTGAAGCAAAGTCTTACTAATTTTGCAATTAATATACTTTTCCATAACTAAAAGTGGCAGATAATTTGAAGTATAAATTTCCTTTGATTTGTATGGATTGCCTGGTTGTGTTTTTAGAAGAACTGCAGCACCCCTAAAATTATTTAAAAATTACTTTACGTAAATGTTAAAAATGTCCTAGTTTTTTGAATTTCTCTACTGTCAGGTTTGGGGGCTTTTCAGATATATCAATATTGTTTTAGGTTTCATCACCTATAAAAACAAGTCCTAGGAAACAATGATTTCCAACATTATCTATGAATGTAATACACTGATAATGCTGCTCTCTTGCTAGAGGTCTTGGTGCCTTTTAGTTAAGTCTAAAAAGATGGAAGTTTTAGGCAAGTTTTAACAAACAGGTGTCCTTCTGTTTCTTATTTGTTTAAATGTCCAGGATATAGATACAAGAAAAATATTTGGTTCTTTCCACATCAAGCGGAACATCCTTGGAATTTCCAGCCTGGATTCCCAGTGCTAAGAGAAGGAAGATGTCTTTCAGGCCAGTGAGGCTGCCACCATGATTAAGATGGAAGCATTTCAAAAACGATTTGCATCATTTGGTAATAAGAGATACTTAGCAGCAAAATAAACTCCATAAAGTAAAGAGGCTGTCATTTACACTTCTGTGATATAGATACATGTTGCGAAATTGTTCATTATTTTGTTCCCCTCAAGCAGTCTGGCTGGTAGTGTTTCAATCAGTTTTTGGATTTAATTCATTACTTTTGACATGATCACATTTCCACCATTTTTGTTCTTCTCTGGTCTATATTCAGTGCCAAAATCATCTTTAAACTAAACAAATTTACAGAAAATTGATTATTTTGGATTTCTCCTATTCCTCTGCTCTCTGATATCTTACCTTTTGCCAAGGACGATGTGAGTTTTGGCTTCATTACCATAGACCAATCAGTGTATTTTCAAGAAACTGCATTTCCACCTCTTGCTGCTCTTCCGTCTTGACTCACAACGTTGCTGGTTCCACTCATTTCTCTCTCAGCTGTTGCCACCTCTAAGCTTTTTCCTTCTTTACAGTTTCTGCCTTAAATTAAAATCCCATCAATTAGCTTTACAACGACTATTCAATCAAAAAAACCTGCTTCTGTGCTCCATTTCTGGCTAACTTCAGCCATGCTTTATATTTTCTCCTGTTCTTGAGGGTGTGTGAACTGCTACTTAATAAGTTATTCTGGTGATTTTTCCTCTTTTAAAATAATAATTTAAACTTCCATCTTTTCTCTGGAGTACTCTAATCACAGATTTACCTTTTCAGCATTACCTAAACATTTTTTATTCCCTGATCCCAGAGGCTTTTGTTTGACACGTAGGTTATTATAAAATAATTATTTCCAACATGGAAAAAAACTAAATAAAATGAACAAGCATGAGAAACAAACAGAGGACAAACAGCTGTCAGGTTAGAAGGACACATTCTGCAATTCTCTCTGCTTTCATTTTTCAAAAAACAGCTCTTATTGTACATTATAATAATGTCAAAACATTTCTGAAAGAAGAACACTTATATAACTGTGGCAATATTTAGATAACTAATACATATTATTTAAAACACACGTATGTCATGGCACTCAGAACTAGCAAAACATGGCACTTTATATTTTCCACTAATAAAATATTACCTTATTACTGAATTTGCAACAAATAAAATCCACAATCCTAACAGTCTAACACAAATGCTATTAATATTTTAGTGTATTGACTCCTAATTTCTTTCTATGCTTTTTTGTTTTGGTTTTTGTAATACCTGTAATTGTAGTGCATATATCATTTTTTACTCTGCTTTAAAACTGTACATTAGTCCCCCTTATTCACGGGGGAATACATTCCAAGACCACTCGTGGATGTCTGAAACCACAGAGAGTACCAAACCCTGTATATCCCATACATATATACCTATGATAAAGTTTAATTTATAAATTAGGCAGAGTAAGAGATTAACAATAACTAATAATAAAATAGAATAATTACAATATACTATCATAAAAGTTATGTGAATGTGGTATCTCTTTGTCTAAAAATATCATATTGTACTGTATCTCGGGTAACTGAAAATGGGGTGGGGGCAGAGAAACCATGGATAAGGCAGGACTACTGTATTTATATATTAAACATTTGCTTCCATTGATACAGTCTTCAAAAACTATTTTTATAATACCATATTACTATTTTAATTTAAAAAATATAAGTACAAGCAAAAAGAAAAAGTACAAACAGTAAAAACTAAAGGAGTATATTGAAAAATAAGCCTGATCTCATTCTAATCCAATTCCCCTCCTCAGAAGCAACAACTGTTTGCACCATTGTGAAGCCCCTTTCAGAAACAGGTTGTGTGTATGTATATAAGCTAATGTGTAGAAATATGCTTGTACCCCTCCTCCCTCTCTCCAAACTGAAGCAGATTATACATGCTACTCTTTTTTCTAGAGTTCTCCATATCAGCACTTACCAAACATCTTACATTCTTTTTAAAGGTTGCATAGTATTTTAACGCATGGAACCATTATTTATAAACTCACTGACAATCAGATCATTCTCAGCCTTTTGTTCTTACAGAAGTGCAGTGTGCATCCTTATACATCTTTGCTAACATGTGGAAGTCTATCTGTAGGATAAAGTCACAGTAAGAAATTTATGTGTCTTATTTAAAATTTTTATGTATATTGCTAAATTCTCCTTCAAAGAAGTAATACCAATTTATCCAACAATGTATGAAAATGCCTCAAAACCACTACTTGCAAACACTGTCACAGGAATTTTTCAATCAACTACCCAAAAGCTTTAAGGATTCTAACATGGCCTACATATTTTTCTCAACTTTAGCTGAATACACAAATACTGCATTTTGTTGAATATATAAACCCTGACAATAAAATGAAAACCAAGCTTCGCATCTCAAGGATTTAGAAGAGTGATTGTTCATGGGCAGTCCCACTGACAAACTAGAAAAGAGAAAAGGAGTCAGTCATAAGGGACAGTGCTGCTGACCAACATCACCAAAAGTGGGTATTGTGTTTATAGAGCAGGACCTATTGGTTGTTAGCAATACATTCTTGCTATGAAAATGAAAACACAAATAGATTTCCTAATTGAAAAAGACAAACCAGTTACAATAATAGGAGGAAAAAAATCCTACCTATTTGAAAAAGTAGCTTGTAATTTTTTTTTCTTTTAAAGACATTACAGGTATAGTTTTAGGATAATTTTATAGTGTAAAAATCATGCTCCTTTGTCCAATATGAAATGGTGTCTTGACTGAGGTGCTACCAGCTGAGGATCAGGTGAACCCAATTAACCCAATTTTTAACTTGTCCATACTAAGTGGTTTATTTCAGATGTACACTACTCCCTAAATCCTTTAGGGTACAACATGGAAGAAAATCATAAACAGGCTATAAAGGTCATAACATTAATTTTGCTGTCATTTTCATGCCTTAAGAAGGCATAAAAACTAGAAAAACCTTATCCTATGGGAAGGAAGGCAAATCTGAAGCTAATTACAGTAGTTATTATAATACTATTAAACATTGTGACCCTAGCTAAATTTATTTTAGTACCTTTTGTTAATGAGTAAAACTACTCAAGTAAGATTACTGCACCCTTGCATAGAGCAAAATGGTTCATCAGAAGACTAGTAGAAGTAACCACTCAAAAACCTGAATCTTCATTAACCTAAAGTTTAACTGGAAAGTTTAATGTATTAATGAGCATCCATGAATTCTTTTGGAAGAAAATGTTGTATTTGTTACAAAGCTTTATTTAAGAAGTAAAAAATTAACATAGGTAGAATAACCATTACTATTTATTTAAACCTAAAAGAAAATAAAGGGGAACTATACCTCAGTAGCTTCTCTTTTTTGCATAAGTTTTTAAGAATCAAACTGCTTCGGGTGTTTGGAGGACAAGATGGTCCAGAGGCAACATCTAAGCTTAATAATTTCCTGCTAGTTCAGGTTCCTCTGCTGCTTTACCAACACCTGGCCTGAGCACCAGGTGGGAGAGGAAGCTGCCTGATCTACCATGTGGGAAGCATTTGCTGTGTTTGTTCTCTAGTGTTCTGAAACTGGAATCATGCCCTCAAGGACTCTGATGGGTTTATTTTAATCCTTATAAATGCTGGAAGACAGAAATGGGGACTGAGAACACTGAATGATGAGTCTGAGTGGGTGGGGAAGGAAAATTAGGCAAGGAGAAGTACTATCAACATCTGTATAGCACTAATGAGCAGAGGAAGGATGAGTAAGGAGCAATTACAAAAGAAAGAAAAAAGGAGTGGAAGGAAAAAAAGGAACAATGGTAATATTATTTTAAAAGGAGTAATACTAGGTTATTAAGTATGGAATGTCCAATTTCCTTAAGTACTAAGTTTGACAGTTGATACCTCTGACATTTCACTTTGACACTTCTTTTATTTTTATTGTGACGGTACCTCCTCATTGTTTCAAATGCACATTTGGCTTGTGATTATCTTCCAAATGTTTTTAGAGCAATTTTTGTGAAACCATGGATAAGTAAAAAATTCGTGTTATTTTCAAATTTGAGTTCTGTTACAGAACCAGTGCAGCACAGACAGCTCGAAATATCAACGAAGAGTTGGAAAGGATGTGGCTAATGAACACACAGTGTGTCAATGGTTTTAGAAGTTTTATCCTGGTGATTTTAATCTTGAAAATGAGCCACATGGGTAACCTGAGACCAAGGTGGATAATGATGAGCTGAAAGCTGTAGTAGAAGCAAATCCATCTCAACCTACACGTGAATTAGCATCAAGATTTGACATTACTATTCCAATAATATTAGACCACTTGAAACAAATGGGCAAGGTAAAGAAGCTATTTTTTTTTTTTTTTTTTTTGAGATAAGAGTGTCTCTTCTGTTGCCCAGGCTAGAGTGCCGTGGTGTCAGTCACAGCAACCTCAAACTCCTGGGCTTAAGCAATCCTTCTGCCTCAGCCTCTCGAGTAGCTGGGATTACAGGCATGCGCCACCATGCCTGGCTAAGTTTTTCTATATATTTTAGTTGGTCAATTAATTTCTTTCTATTTTTAGTAGAGACGGGGTCTCGCTCTTGCTCAGGCTGGTCTTGAACTCTGGACTTTTAGCTATCCACCCGCCTCAGCCTCCCAGAGTGCTAGGACTACAGGCCACCGAGCCCGGCCCTTCTTCCTTTTTTAAATTAATTAGTTAATTAATTTTTTTAGGCTGGTGGAGTGGAGCCGTGGGAGTGGAGAAGGAACAAAGAAATCTGTATCTGGTTGTGATCAGTTAGTTGTAAACACCACTGCACTCGGACCCTATCTCTCTCTCTCTCTCTCTTTCCTTTTCTCTGTCTCCGCTTTCTCCTTCTTTTTTTATTTTTATTTTTTTAATTTTTTTTTTTGAGACAGAGTCTCACTCTGTTGCCCAGGCTGTAGAGTACCGTGGCATCAGCCTAGCTCACAGCAACCTCAAACTCCTGGGCTCAAGTGATCCTTCTGCCTCAGCCTCCCACGTAGCTGGGACTACAGGCATGTGCCACCATGCCCGGCTAATTTTTTCTATATATTTTAATTGGTCAATTAATTTCTTTCTATTTTTAGTAGAGATGGGTCTCGCTCTTGTTCACGCTGGTTTCGAACTCCTGACTTTGAGCGATCCGCCCGCCTCGGCTTCCCAGAGTGCTAGGATTACAGGGGTCAGTCACCGCGCCCGGCCTCAGCACGGCCTCTTGAGGAGTCCTAGCAGTTCCATGTAAATTTTAGCATCACCTTGTCAATTTCTATAAGAAGCATCTTAGATCTTCACAGAGATGGCACTGCCTCTGTAGATCAATTTGGGAAGTATTGCTGCCATGTTAACAATGTTAAATCTTCCAATTCAGTAAGACAGATACCTTCCATTTATTTAGGTATTTCTCACAAAAATGTTTTTTAGTTTTTGGTGTACAAATCTTACATTTTGTTAAATTTATTCCTGGGTATTTATTCTTTTTGATGCTACTGTAAATGTAATTGTTTTTTTAATTTCACTTTCAGATTGTTGTTCATTGCTAGTGTATATAAATACAATCAATATTTATAGTGATTCTGTACCTTTCAACCTTGCTGAACTACATGTATTAGTTCTAACAGCTTTTTAGTGCATTCCTTAATGTTTTTTCATACAAGATCACGTCATCTACAAATATAGCTTTACTTCTTCCTTTCCAATCTGAATGCTTTTTAATTTCTTTTTCTTGCCTACTTGTCCTGATTAGAACCTCCCACACAACGCTGAAAAGGAATGGTAAGAGAACATATTCTTGTCTTTTTCTTGAACTTAGTGGGAAAGCTTTCAGTCTTACACTATTAAGTACGATGTCGGCTGTGAGGTTTTCATAGATTCCCTTTATCAGGGTGAGGAAGTTCCCTTCTATTCCTAGTTTGTTCAGTATTTTTATGATAAAAGAGAGTTATAATTATTTGTAAAATGCTTTTTGTGTCTATTAAGATGATCATGTGGCTTTTGTTTTTCTATTAAGACATATTACATTGACTTACTTTCATGTACTGAACCAATCCTACATTCCTGAGATTTATCCCATTTGGTCTTGGTTTATAATCCTTCTTTATGTTACTAGATTAGGTTTTCTAGTATTTTGTTGAGGATTTTTACATCTATATTCATAAAATATATTGGTCTGTTGTTTTCTTGTGTTGTCTTCATCTGGTTTTACCAGGGTAATACTGGCCTTATGGAATGAACTGGGAAGTATTCTCTCACAATTTTTTGGAAGAGTTTGTGAAGGACTGGTGTTAATTCTTCTTTAAATTTTTGGTAGATTTCACCATGAAGCTATCTGGGCCTGGGCTGTTTTGTTTTTGTGTGTAGGAAGTTTTTTGTTTTTAAATTATAATTAAATTGTTTTACTTGTTGTAGGTTCAGGTTTTCTATTTTTTCTTGAGTCAGCTTTGGTAGTTTTTGTCTTTAAGGAATTTGTCCATTTCATCTAAGTCACCTAATATTTTGGCATATATTTAACTATTCCCAGTATTCCTTTATAATCCTTTTTTATTTCTGTAAAGTCAGTAGTGATATCCCTTGTTTCATTACTGATTTTAGTATTCTCTTTTTTTTGGTCAGTCTAGCTAAAGGTTCATTAATTTTGTTGATCTTTTCAAAGAACCAACTTTTGCTTTTATTGATTTTCTCTATTGATTTTTATTTTCTATTTTATTTATTTGAGCTTTAATTTTTATTATTTTATTCCTTCTGCTTGCTTAGGTTTAGTTTGCTCTTCTTTTTCTTGGTTCTTAAGGTGGAAGTTTATCAATTTGAGATGATTCTTTTTAAAAATTAAGCATTTATACATAAATTCTCTAAACACTGCTTTTTTAAGTTGCAGGCCATATATTTTGGTATGTAGTGTTTTAGGTTAATTTGTCTCAAGGCATTTTCTAATTTCTCCTGTGCCTGCTTTGACTCTATTATTTAGGAGTGTATTATTTAATTTCCACATATTTGTGCATTTCACAAATTTCCTTTTGGTACTTATTTCTAACTGTAGTCTATAGTGGTCAGAGAGTATACTTTGTAAAATTTCAATCCTTTCTGTAATCATTAAGGCTTGTTTTATGGCCTAATAGTGTATCTTGGAGAATGTTCCATATATACTTGAAAAGAATGCATATTCTGCTCTTTTTGAATGGACTGTTCTATAGATGTTTGTGAGGGCTAGTTGGTTTATAGTGTTGGATCTGGGAATACAGCCTAAGCTATTCTGGCATATTCAAGAGGCTGCTCACCTTTTTAAGTGCTCACCATGCCACATAATATCACCCTAATGGTAAGAAGGGGTATGCACAGTAAGACACTCAGTTTGGATTTGCTCTTAAACACATCTATTCTGAAGAACTCTAAGGAAAGCAAAGTAGGAAGTGAATGTTGCCATCCTATTTTTCCTGATTAATTTCATATCTATCTCCTGTGCCTGTTTTAAATAAATGACTATAAAGTACTCTGCATATGAAAAAAAATGTATACAAGTACACAGTGAAAATAAATAATGTTATTTAAAACCACTAATACTGAAACTTAGTCTGCTCAACCAATTTTTGAAAGAAAGAAATTAAGACAACTACATCACTGTGCAAAAATTATCTAATAAAATACCTCTTACTAGTCTTGCCTGAGGTTTATGGTTATTTCTGTCAAAATGTCCAGAAGATAAAATTTACTGATGTTCTTCAACACACCTAGAAAACTAGATTTTCAAACTTTTAGGAGAAAACTACAAAACAATATTATTTGCATATCATTAAGGCCATATCTACATTTTTTGAAAAAAAATGACACAGTATTCAGGATCTTAAGCAAAATCCACAAAGGTATTTGCCTTATCCTACTGTATAATATAAAAGTTTACCACTTTAGTAAAGTACTAAGATTTCTTAAAACACACATGGATATGACTTAAATACTATGGATTTATACAAAGTTACAAATCCAAAGAAATACTAAATTTTGTTTCTGATTATTATGTAATCAATACTCAACACCTTCACATATGGTTTCCATGACCTGGTACTAAATCATTGCCATTTTTACTTGGGCAACAGGAAAATTACATAACTCTCCAAATATATCAAAACTTTCTAACTGAATAAAATGTAGAGCTCCTTATTCCAGGCTGAGATTTTTATTTTATTTATTTTTTTTGAGACAGAGTCTCACTCTGTTGCCCGGGCTAGAGTGCCGTGGCATCACCCTAGCTCACAGCAACCTCAAACTCCTAGGCTCAAGCGATCCTTCTGCCTCAGCCTCCCGAGTAGCTGGGACTACAGGCATGTGCCACCATGTCCGGCTAATTTTTTTTTTTATATATTTTTAGTTGGCCGATTAATTTCTTTCTATTTTTTTTAGTAGAGACAGGGTCTCGCTCTTGCTCAAGCTGGTTTTGAACTCCTAACCTTGAGCGATCCTCCCACCTCAGCCTCCCAGAGTACTAGGATTACAGGCATGAGCCACCACTTCTGGCTGAGATTTTACATTTCTAAAAAACAGAATCCAAAATCCAAATATAATGCCTGAAGTAATAAATCTCAGGAAATAACTTTTTACTTTAACTTTCTTTTACTAGTCCTCATTCCTAACCCACTCTTCATCTTCATCCCAAACAGCTACCCTCTTGTTGAATACAGTAAAAACATTTTATTTTTTAATACTACATGACGAATCATTTTCAAACTTGTAAGGCACAGCGTTAGTGATAAAAGGGTGCTTCCATCTCAAATTAATTACACTAATTGTACAAGTTAACCAAGTCAGAAAAAGTTAAGTATGGCAAAGGTATTTCAGAAGCAGCCATGGCTTATGCAATCATGGTAACCACCATGGAGCACAGGCCTGAATCTAAAAATGTACTTTCAAGCTGGTATGTCATGCCTTCTTCCAATTTTGATAACCACATCACAAAATATTCACACAAGTATGGTACATACAGAGATGCAAAGAGATCTTTTAACTATCTTCATGACCAAAGTAACGGTCATGGCAGGAATTTAATCTTCGCACTGTTTGCCTGGCTAGATCTTCCTTCACATTAGTTCCTGAGGACTGAAGCTCCCTAGGTTCAACTGGGCATTTCTTGAGAAGCAAGATCCTGAAGCTCTCAGGATTCTGCCCATGTCTGGGGCAGTCTGGATACGTAAAGACTTAAGGCTTTCCTGGGGATCTAGAGAACAATTACCATGTATGGGAGTGGGGAAGAAAAGTCATTTGAGGGTATAGGCACAGGAAAGAGGAAAGATCATATTTAAAGGCAATAACTGATGGGTGTTTAGGAAGAGAAAAGAGCACTATGTTTCAGCAAATGTTTAGATTCCTGTAGTATTCCAGTCTATGTCCAAAAGGATCTGGTAAGACAGGACATCTTTTCCTCCACTCCCAGGATAAGCGTCCTATAGCCACAGGTGGGTAAAGAAGAAAAGATATAGTAGAAAAAGGTTCTGGGCTGTTCCAGATCTGATGAGAGCAGGAAAATAAAATCTATTCAGTATGAAAGATTCTTAGCAAGGGTTTGGTAGCATGAAGGATGGAGACATAATCTAACAAAGGGAGCAGAAAACAAATTTATCAGTTATTACTGATATATTACTCCCTTTTGAGGACTATTGGTTTAAACAGATTCTTTATTGGTATATTGGCAAAAATACTTATATCTACAGAAACACATTATCCTTTTATCTAGAGCATTCTTGATAAAAATGGTAAAAATATTTAGTATGTTTTTTAAGATTGTTGTGTAAACCTTTTGTTGATCCTAGACCAATTCCAAATTAATAGTTAAAATTAAAACTATCATATTCAATGTATCTTTTCTATCAAAAATCAATACTAAAATTTTAGGTATTCTAGAATAGAAAATGTCCAGGAGAATCACTACAAAAAGTATCAATACCTTAGAGCAATGTGGTTTAAGCAAATGGAAATTTTCATATTTTAAAAAACATGAAAAAAGAAATACATATATGCTTCATTTATGATTCACACTTCTCAAGTTACATTAAATAAAAATTTTAATTGGGTAAGAGAAAATAATTCTCTTGGAACATTAAAAAGAAGATGTAGGGTCATTTTTAATTCAAATGAGAATACCTACCTATTTAGTAAAGGTTTATAAAAAAAAGCATAAAGTTTTAGTCAAAAGTCCTTTGACCAAATAAAATATATCCTGCAGTACTAGTAGAGTTGCAATATCCAGCATTTTTCTCACCATGTATTTAGTGAATACCCATGGGGCAAACACTCAGCAGGATAACATGTGATGTACCAAATGACTTCTTCAATAAAATAATTTAAATCACTACAAATGTTTGTTTTTAAAAAATGTGTTTCAAATTTTCCATAGTACAACACCTCATGCCTTCTTTGTCTCTCTCTCTGCTCTAACACTGACCTCATTCTCAGAAGAAACGGACACACAACAGAAGCGCTGCACCTAGAGCAGCCCAAGTCCTTCTTAGTGTCCTATAAATTCTCATCTGCTCAAGCAACTGCCCAGAGCAGGGTATCTGTGGTCCATCAAGAAGCCCATTGCCCAGATTATTTTTGGATACACAAGAGGCAGCCTCCTTGATAACTATTCTAAACCTCTGCTTAACTCCTCAAACTCCAGTATTGCACTCCCGTTCACGCTCTCTCCAGACCACCTCACCTCCATTCTGGAGAAAACAGAAGTTATGGGATAGAAAGTCACTCACTTTCACACTATCACATATTACCTACCTAAGTGGCTCCAGTGCTTCCTACCGCTGACCCAATACAGTAGAGGGGTGCCCTCATCCTTCTCAAGGCCAGGCCCTCTGCCTCAGATTCCATTCTCTCCTGTTTTCCCAACAATGTGAAAATATTATTCCTTCTTTTGGTTATATAGTCAACTGCTTTTTAAGCAGATATTTTGCCTTGGCTTTTAAACAAAACCCAATTCTCTTCCATTAAAACAACAGCAAAAATAAAACCCTCTGGCCCCACATTTCCCCCCAGCTATAGCCCACAGACCGGCCTATCTAGACGCTCTATGTTTCAAATAAACTTCTCTACAGAGTTGCCTAAACGTTCTTACTTCATTTCCTCATCTCCTGTTTACTCCTCATATAGTCCTAATGCCCAACATGCCACTCCTCCAAGACTGCTTCTGCCAAAGTCATCCACAGATGCTGTGCAGTCATCTTACCTGGTATCTTAGCAGCAAAACAACTGTTGTTCATTATCGCCTTCTTAACACTGTCTTTTCTCTTACCTTACATGAACCAGAAGCCCCTGGTTTTCCTTTCTGCCTTTCTGGTCATCAAATACCTGGAGCACCTCAAAGTAAACATCATGTCACACCTCATATTCTTTCCCTAGGATATCTCATCCATATCCACAGCTTTATCAGACTGACACAGATAAAAACAAAATTTTTTGTTTGTATTTTTAATTTCTAGTCCAGACCTCTTCTCTGAGCTCCAGACCTATGCATCTGTAGACCTGTATTTGTCTACACTGGCAGTGTACAGAGTGATAAGGAGCACAGGCTCTGGAGGTGGACTGCCTGGGTCCAAATCCTGTTTCTTCCATTTACTAACTATTTGACTTTGAGCAACTCTCTTAACTTTTTGGTGTTTCGGTGTCCTTTGCTAAAAAATGCATATGATTTAACTGTAAATGCTTTAAAAAAGATTAGCTATTATCGTTACTATTTGACATTTCCTTCTGGATAACTCAAAGCCATCTGAAATGCTCTACGACCAGAATGGAATATGTGATTTTCCCAAAACGCTATCTGCATCCAGAATTCCCTATCTCACTGGTTAAATGTTCTAATCAGAAGTCTAGTAGTTATTCTTGATGCAGTTCTTCTCTTTCTTCTCCCATTTTAAATACATTATCTGTTTAGATTTACTGATTAAATCGGTCCTGTTTTCTATACCTCTTCTACCATCACTTTATTCCAAGCTCCATCCTGCTCCATGCAGAAAAATGTGGCCTCCCAACCAGTCAACATACTCTTTACTCCAAAGCACATTCTACACTGCAGCCAAAATGATCTTTTCATATTGCAAATCTAGTCAAGTCAATTTCATGCTTAAAACCTTTTATTCGCTTCTTATTGGTCTTAGTATAAGCTCAAATCTTGGTAAATAAAGCCTAAAAAGCCCTATATGGTCTGATCTCTGCCTCCCTCTCCTGTATAATTTCATACCATATATTCTCTTGGTTCTCTCAGCCCATTCTACACTGGCTTTATTCCAATTCCGCATGCTTGCTTTGCTCCTTCCTACCACAGGATCTTTGCACATGGCCTTTCCTCGCTTTAAAATGCTGTTTCCTCCTCCTCTTCTAGTTAATTCCTATTCATGTTTCAGATTTCTGCTTAAATATAACCTCCTTAGGGAAGCCTTTCCTGGCTTGCAAATGAGGCCAAATACTTTCTTTATAGGTACTCATTGCTCCATAACTTTCTTTCAGGGCAGAGAAAAGAAGAGGAAGTACATTAGAAAGGAGGTGGGGAGGAGAAGAGAGTATTTCTGAATTTAAAGAAGATACGATCATTTAGTTGAAAAAGCAAACACAGGCAGAAGGGTAAGGAGAGTTACTTGGGTAACAAAAGGCTGTATGGATAGAGCTTGTTGAATAATCACAGGGTGTATAAAGGAAAAAAACTGAATAGCAAATCTGTTGGAATCAGGACAAGACCTTGTCTTGCATGTCCAACCTTGCAATTTTTATTAGAATTAGGTAAGGAATAGAATGCTCTTTTCTTATTCCTATTGGAAATATATTTTCAGTATACAGGTGATGATTTATCTGGTCTCAGTATGTTAAGTCATAGACATTCCCAATCTAAATGACTAAAATGACAAAAAGGTATCTATGATTTTAATTACTAGGTTAACATTGATGTCTTAAACACCTTTTAAATTGAAATTTTACATATCTTCACATTTTATGTGAGTAAATAAAAATCAAAATAGATTTTGATGAAATAATATTGAACAATAAAAAGGAACTAATTATTGATACATACAGCTTGGATGAATCTCAAGGAAATTATACTGAATGAAAAAGTCAAATCCAAAAGGTTACATCTCTAAGGTTCCACTTAAATAACATTATTTAAAAAATTACAGAAATAGAGAACAGATTAGCGATTGCCAGACGTTAGAGACCAGGTTGGGAGGTGGGCAGGCAGGTAGATGAGTGTGGTTATACAAGGCCAACATGAGGATACCTTTGTGATGGAGATGTTCATCTTGACTGTGGTAGATATGAGAAGCTACAAATGTGATAAAAATCGGACAGGACTAAACATACATATTAATACGTACCAACAAGTTCAAGAAAAACCACAGCAATCTGAATAATCCATATTGCATCAATGTTAATGTCCTGGATGTTACCTTTGGGGGGAAACTGTATAAGTGATACATGTGTATTATTTCTTATAACTGCATGTGAATTTACAATTATCCCAAACTTAAAAGTAATTAAAAAGTAGCTTTAAACTGTTTTTACTATATTCTCAAAGATAGTTATTATAGTACCTACCCCTAACTATAGATTTCCAATTTTTTAAAAGAAGTCTTCCTCCAGTTTCTCTACATTCTACCTTTCTTGGTGTCAGACCATGAAGAAAGGGAGATTTATGCAGACAGAGAAATGTCTTGAAGTTGTAATGAACATAATAAAAAAATATTTTAAAATGTATATCTTGAAATGTACTTGAAAGTTTGAGATCATAATTACATGAACAACTATTTATGACCTAAGAAAATTTGCCTCTTTCAATACTTTGAAGCATTAAAAAAACCACAGATTTAAATTACAAAGCTCACACACTTGTTTATGCAGCTGGTCTTTTTTAAAATTGGGGCACTTTAAACCTACAATTCTAATAGGCTTACTGGTGACACCCAGATCCTTTGAAAAAGAAATGAAATATCATAAATCATTTGACAGTTCTTAAGCTTAGATTTTTATCATCACTCAGACTCTTTAAAAATAAAGAGCAATATGAAAGGACAGGATCTTGTTTTGTGCCCTATAAAGTTTAAGCTAGAAAATAAATCATACTATTAAAAGTCATTTAGAACCCTAACTTCAATAGTTAGGATTAAATTGGCATAATATTCATGGTCATTCCTAAGAGAATTCATGCAAGTAGGGTAGCTTTTCTTACAAAATATTGCAGAACTCTCGCATTTCCTATGATAAATGAAGCAATAAGACTTTGGAACTGCAATTATGTATATTTAAATACTTCACATAAGCAACCAGACTGTCATCTTGCTGGATATCTAGCCCTATGAATTTATTACAAAGAGTAAAAGTTTGGGGTAAGCCCTTTTAATTTTAAGCTACAGATTTAGGACTATATTGTAGCTACAGAGTTCAACCTTTATTTTCTGGCAAGTTGATTTAATGAAAAATATTCACAGATTTTACAGGAAATGTTGGAATGAGAAATCTATAAATACCTTGAAAATGTTTAGGATTCAAGAGAAGAACAGTTAAGATCTAGGTGTTAGCCACGGCATCTGGAGAATTTTTATCATAGTTAAGGTTCAAGAAAATGCATTAGGGGATATATTCTCCATGACCTTGTTGTAAGGTAACTTCAATGATGGGCCAAAAATCAGCTCAACTCATAAAAATGTGCCTTCAGAAGTCATCTGCACCAGCATTAGGGGAAGGATGTCAAAGCTGGGCCCTCTTGGTCGTCTGGACCATAATATTTCAGAAGAATGCTATTGAAGGAAATTTCATTCCAAGGGCTTCTGTGTTTCCTGATGGCTTCATTTACGCTTCATGTGAGTGAAAATCCATAATTTTCCTCTCAATGCAACAATAGCACAACTTCTAAGAAATAAGTCTCAGAAGATTGATACTGTATGTATATAAACTGTAATCATTTTGGATTTCAGTATTTTTTCTAATTCATTTTTAAAATATAGCCACCAAAACTGTACCCTCCAAATAAGGGCTTAACTAATGTCACATCCATATCAGGCTGTGTACAGGCATTTGATAAAGCGTTGACCGAATGACTGAATTAAGGACATCAGAAAGCCTACTTCCAATGTTTTGTATATCATATTGTTGCTACTGAAGTACGCTTAAAGATTATTTAATTTTAAAATGTACATTTTCTTAAGAAATTATTAAATACCAAATACACACCAAACAATATTTTCAACATATGTGTTAAGTTATAAAGAAAAATAATAAAATGAACACCTGTTTTCCCACTAGCCAATTTACAGAACATTACTTCGTACTTTGAAGTCCTCTTTATGGCCTTGCCCATTCCAATTCCAATCCTTCTCCCAAACTATCTTTTTTTCTTTGCTGACCTTTATAGCGTTACCACATGTATCCCTAATCAATATATGGTTTAATTTTATAAGATTTTGGAATGGAATTATATTTGTTTGAATCACATTAGAAGTATTCTTCTATTACTTGCTTCTATCATTCAACATTCTGTTCATAAGATTCATCCATGATGATATGTTTGAATATAACACGATTTATGTCTTCTCTGGTTGATGGATATCTGAGTTGCTACCAGTTTTCTGGAACATTCTTATATATGTTTCTCCATGCAGATTTGCAAGAGCTTCTATGCCTCAGAGTAGAACTGCTGGGTTGATATATGCACAACTTACTGGATAATGACAAATTGTTTTGTATGGTTGCCCTAATTTATACAGCCACTAACAGGGTAAGACACTGTAGGATGCTCCACTTCCTTGTCAAAATTTTTGCCAATCTAATGGATATAAAATAGTACCTCTTTGTGACATTTCTTAAAGCTTTTATTCTTTTTTGAGGTAAAATTTACATAGAAGGAAATGCACAAATCTTAAGTGTACCATTCCATGAGTTTTTACAAATGCATATATCTTGTAACTCAAATCATTATCCTCACCCCAAAGTTAGTTCTTCATAACTTCCCTGTCCCAAATCACTGTTCTGATCCTTTTCTCTCACAGATAAATTCTGCTTGCTTTATAACTCCATAAAAATGGAGTATGCATTCTTTTATATAAGACTTTCAGTTAGTATAATGAGGTTCATCTATGTTGTTACAGCTATCAGTATTTGTTCCTTTTTATTGCTTAGTATTTCATCTTATGAATAACCATAGTCTGTTTATCCATTCCCTTACTGATGGACACCTAGCTGTTCCAGCTTCTGACTAGTATGAATAAAGCCATTATGTACACATACTATCTATGCACATAGCATCTGGGTTTTTTTTGGTGGACTTATATTTTGACTTTTCTTGGGCTAAATACCTAAGAACTGCTGAGTTACTGGTGGAGGAGGAAGGTAAGTGTATGTTTAACTTTGTAAGAAACTTTCAAACCTTTTTTCTAAAGTAGTTGTACCATTTAACCCTCTCATACAATTTATAAGAATTGCAGTTGCTCAAGATCCTAACTAATAATCTATTTAATTTTAGCCCTTCTGGTGGGTTACTTATTGTTGTTTTAACTTGCATTTCCCAGATGACTAATGATGCTGAGCACATGGTTCCTGAAGATCTTCTGTTCTGGAGTGTTTGTATTATAAAGTATCTTTTCAAATCATTTGTCCCCTCCTCCCATTTTTGTTACTGATTCATCTTTCTGTTACAGAGTTATACAAATTCTTTATCTATGTAGTCCTTTGACAAAAACATATTTTGCAAATATTTTTCCCAGTTTGTGGCTTGTCTTTTTATGTTCTTAATGGTATCTTTTGATGAACACAGTTTTGTTTTTTTGATGAAGTCTAATTTGTAAATCTTTCCTCTTATGGTGATCACTTTCTATGTCTTAAGAAATCTTTGCCTACCTTTAAGTCATAAAGATATTCTCTGATGTTTTCTTCTGAAATCCTATGGTTTTAGCTTTTACAACCAGTAATATGATCCATCTCAAATTGATTTATGTGCATGGTGCAAGGTAGGAATTGAGATTTTTTTTTCCCCATATGGATACCCAGTTGTTCCAGCACCATTTATTGAAAACCTTCCCTCTCCCTACTGGGTTGCTTTGGATTTCTGTTAGAAATAAAGTAAATGTGGGTGTAGTTTCTATTCAGATGCATCGATCTATCTGTTGATCCCTGTGGCAGCACTATGCTGTCCTGGTTACTGCAGCTTTACAGTTATGGTACCAAGTCAAGCCTTCCAACTATATTTTTAAGATAGTTTTAATATTCTCATTATTTTACAGTTCCATATAATTTTTAGAATTGGCTTGCCAATTTTACAAAAAAGGCTGTGAGATTATGGTAGGGATTATTTTGAATCTATAGATCAATTTGGGGAGAAATGTCATTTAATTGAGTCCTTCCAATCCATGAACACGGCATTTCTCTTCATTTATTTAGGTCTTCTTTAATTTTTCTTAGTACTGTTTTGTTGTTTTCAATGTAGAGGTTTTGCATATGTTTTGTTAAATTTATTCTTAGATGCTCTACTTTTATTAAAAATAGAAAATAGGTTTACTATTGATAATCTCAATTAAAATACTCATTCCTTAGGGCTTCTCCATCATATTATTTTCTCTCTTTGGAAATACTGAATACATGAAAATTGTGAGCAATTTTGTTTAATAGTACATGGTACATTCTCTATTGTAAACAAGGTAAGAATTTCTAAAAATGGGACAAGGACTGTACAGCTTGGCAGTAAAATAAAGGAATGCATAAAGTCTAACACCACACATGCTGGAAATGGGATCAAGAAATTTTTGTAATTCACCTGTACTTTATGTATATTCTATGATGGGGCAAGAAGAGTGTTAACTATATGATCATTTCAGTCTGCAGTTACATTGGGACTTTAGGCATGGGACTCAGTTACCTAATTGCTCCAAAGCCAATTCTTTTTTGGACTCTGACCCACTTAGTCATGACCTGGCGTTTCAAGAAAAGAGGAGCAGGAAGTATTAGCTTTGACTTTTGAGAAGGTATATCACACGCTCTTTGCCCTTTGCTGGAGACGGGCCTGTATCCAGACTCCAAGGTTTCCCACTGGCCTTCTTTCTATTGCAACTTGTTAGTAGTTTCACATCTTCCACTTCACTGTTGGTCCTTTTCTTCATTTTCTGCTTCTTCCTGACATCACTAATTTTATTTTCCGTATCTTCACTATCTGATTTTTCAGACTTGTGTATTTATGCGGATCAAAGAGTGAATGGGTCAAATGCTCTATCATTGCCACTGATGTCCTAAGGGCATCCTCTTCATGTTTGGCCTTTGTTTGCTTCTCTTTGGCTTCACTTTTTAAAGTCTTTCCTCCATATGCTTTACCTTAACCTTCTTATATACTCTGTCAAATTTGTCCTTTTCCCAAAGCCTTTCTTCTGTTTTTTCAAGGTTTATACCCCTATAGTCCTCTTCCTTTGTATCCTTTATGATAAATTTCTGCATTGGTGGCCACTGGTGAATGTAACCTACTTCCCTGTAAGGATTATTTTCTTATTCACTTAAAATTTCTCATTATTTGTTTGTTTCTGCGATTTTGGTCACTTTCCTTTTGTCACTGGATTTAGACTTTTTAAAATTTTATAATACATTCTCTTTAAAGTTCATCCCAAACATACTGCAGCACATTGGGACCACCTTCATCCTCTTCATCTTTGTTCACGAACATTATAGGAATTTCTTTGATTTTCTGTGTCTCATCAGCATTAGGAGCAGACTGAGCATGAGACCCCTTTGTTTTCACCACTTTGTCTTCCATTTTCCCCTCCTCATCTGCCTCCCTTCCTTCTCCTTTTCCCCCTTGTCATTACTACTACGACTGACCAGCTTGTTCTTTCTCTCCCACTTCTGGTATCTTTCCATCTTTCTGAAGGATGAACATACTCTCATTGAAATGGCTCTAAATTCCTCCACTGAGTCACTGGTAAGGGATAGAGCCCTAGGATCATTAACAATACTTTGGTCAGTTGTTTCTATATTTTCTGAAGAAATCTTATCCAAGGTGTTGTAGCAAGACCACAGACACAGCATATACAGGTAGAGGTAACTTGTTCAAACCAAATATTTACCCATTCTTCATCAAATATAGTAATATATATAGGAAAAGATACACTTTTGAGGTCTTTCTTTTAATGGTTGATCTCAGGCTAAAAACGACTTTAACAACTTCAGTTTTTTCTGGATTTCCCTAAGTTTTTTCTGGATTAATTTTTCCTTCTTTCATAGGTACTTTCTTCCTGAGAAGTTGCTGCACCACCCTTTTTACTTCTGAGAGAAGCAAAGTTCTCTTTTTACTTGGCAGTTCTATCTGCTTTGTGACTCTATGTTGGCATTCTCTGGACTATCAAAGTGAAGAACTCAATTCATGCATGGGGTAAGCAGCACCCTGGCTGCAATATCAGTAGCAAAGAATATTGCAGCTCTCTTACAGCCTAACTTATTACAGACTTCATTTTTCTCATCTGCTGCCATCAACCGTAGAGGTCAAGCATAGAAATAGGGTGTAGCCAATAGAAAATTTGATTTAGACACTGAAATTCTTTACAACTGGAAAAAATATAATACTCTTCTTCAGATGGCTTCTCAAAAAGTAATATATGACACATATTTTACTATGGCTCACAAACTATGTAGTTTTGTTGCAAAATGGCAGGGGTGCTATATTTCACTTTCCCACCAACACAAACATATTCAGGGTTTTTCCAATGCAAGCATATAAGGTCTCTTATAGATCTGATTTGTCTTACCTAGAAAAAAAAGCTAAGTTAATGTTTCTTGGGAAGATTTTTGATAGCAGTATTCATGGTATCAAGCAAAGTCCACACCCAGCATTCTATGTACTTCATCATGAACTAACCCTTGGGGACTGATATCACGAAAACTTACTGCTTCATCTTTGTGTTGAAGAAGTCAAACCTGATGAAAACAAATGTATTTTATGTTGCTGATTCTCAAGCTCATTTTAAATCTTTTCCATCAGTGATGGGATTGCTGAAAAGTCATGTTCTTTTCAACTTTTTGGAAAACCCCAAAGGCCTGAGAAATAGTTCTGTTCTCTATTAGATGGTATTATCAGAACCCCAGAACATCTGTCAAGGTTCACTACAGACAATAAACAGCTTCTAGCATGGGGACAAGGAAAGACTTCCTTGCAAAGCCAGATTAAAAAAACAGTCTGTCCTCTACTGTTGCCTCAATAGAGGCTCAAAGGAATAATTTTTAAATTCTTTAAAATTTAAAATTATTTCCTGACTTTACTTGAAGGAATATTTGGACAGATATAAAAATCTGTAAGTTACCTATTCTTTTCTTACAAATCTCTTAAGTATGCTCCATTTTCTTGCATTGAATGAAATCTGAGTCTAACATACTTTCTCTTTTTATAAATGTCTTGACCTATTTGCCTGGTTTCTCCCCCAAATTTTTATCTCTAAGGTCCAGCAACTTTACTAGGCCTAGGCACACAGTATGCCTTTTCAATATTTAGATTCAAGTTGTCTTTTATTTTGGAAAAGTTTAATCTTTAAACATTGGCTTTATTTCATTAGTTTGGGCTTTTTGTTGGGTCTACAATTATACATATGATGGATTTACTGTGCCTTCCTTCTGTATCAGTGGTCTTCAAGATGAGGTACATCTGGGGCTGCCCAAAGACTTTCCAAGAGATACACAGGCACAGAAAGTTTTAAGGCAATCAATTTCCAGGTCCTCACCTTTCATCCTTCCTTTCACCCATCCTGATCTTTCTGGGAGTGCACCAGCAGCTAAGGTGTGATGCCAACCTCTTTCCCTACTTTATAAAAGAAATACGTATGTCCTAGGACGTAAAAACCACCAGGATGCCAAACAAAGGGACAAATTACAACACTGCATTCTATGGGTCCTCCTTTAATCAAAGGCCTTACTATAGTACGGCCTTGTTCTTTTTCTGTCTCATATATATTTTATTAGTAAATGCAATATTTGGTCCATGTTTTATTATAAATCTGTACTGTAGAAAGAAGCAGTAGTGAGGATATTTTACTTAAGACCTTACCTCTTCCATACTCTTATTACTGTTAAAGAAGCATCTCTCTGGGAGACTTTAGCAAGTGCAAAGCAAAGAAACACTGAATGCAGCAGTACCTTACTGTATCCAGGCAACATAAGATAAGGCTCTGTGCCTTATCTATTTATCTATATTAGAATTAGAATTCAGCCATGTGATGGTTGTCATGGAGGCATATATTAACATATTTATCTGAGTTGAAAAATCAAGTGGGACTTATACTGACAGAAGGATGTTTGATTTAAAGGGTAAGTTTGAAAATAAAGACTAGCTTTACCAATTAGATTAAATGGTAAGCATTTTCCCCAAATTGAGTGATCAACATTTATAGCTGAAAGTTTTGATAAAAATATATTTAAGACCATATTAAGAAAATTTTTTCTCTAAAAATTATATATCGGCAAATACACATTAAAATTAACAATATTTTAAACAATATTGGCCTAAATAGGGTGCCTCTAAGTAAGAGAGTAAAACGTATAACGGTCATTTGATAAATCTTAGTTAAACCTTTTTGATAAATGTACCCAAACTGAGAAAGTGATAGAAACTGATTTGCAAGTCAAGTGATTTCCAGTCCTTTGTTTTCTACAAATGATATAATTGTCAATAGAGAGATCATTAAAATAATTTAATGTATAGATCACTTTATGATTTCTGGCATATAACTCAGCAGGATGAGAAAAGTTAATAAAGAATGCAGTTTCTGTCATATTGTAAACACTGATTTTTTGTTGTTGTTATTAATTTTTTTTTATTTCAGCATATTATGGGGGTACAAATGTTTAGGTTACATGTGTTGCCTTACCCCCCACTCCCACCAGAGTCAGAGCTTCAAGTATGTCCATCCCCCAGATGGTGTGCATCGCACTCATTATGTATGTATATACCCATCCCCTCCTCCCCTCTCCCGTCTGCCCGATACCCGATGTTATTCCTGTATGTCCACTTAGGTGTTGATCAGTGAAACCAATTTGCTGGGGAGTACATGTGGTGCTTGTTTATCCATTCTTGGGATACTTCACTTAGTAGAATGGGTTTCAGCTCCATCCAGGATAATACAAGAGGTGCTAGATCACTATTGCTTCTTATAGCTGAATAGTACTCCATGGTATACATATACTACATTTTATTAATCCACTCATGTATTGATGGGCACTTGGGTTGTTTCCACAACTTTGCAATTGTGAATTATGCTGCTATAAACATTCGACTGCAGGTGTCTTTTTTACAGAGTGTCTTTTGTTCTTTTGGGTAGATGCCAAGTAATGGGATTGCTGGATCTACTGGTAGATCTACTTGTATCGCTTTAAGGTATCTCCATATTGCTTTCCATAGAGGTTGCACTAGTCTGCAGTCCCACCAGCAGTGTATGAGTGTTCCTATCTCTCCACATCCATGCCAACATTTATTGTTTGGAGACTTTTTAATAAAGGCCATTCTCACTGGAGGTAAGTGATATCTCACTGTGGTTTTGATTTGCATTTCTCTGATGATTAGAGATGTCGAGCATTTTTTTCATATGTTTGTTAGCCATTGTTCTGTCTTCTTTTGGAAAGTTTCTGTTCATGTCCTTTGCCCACTTTTTGATAGGGTTGTTTGATTCTTTTCTTGCTGACTTTCCTGAGTTCTAAATACATTCTAGTTATCAGCCCTTTATTGATGTGTAGCTTGTGACACCGATATTTTAAAACTATATCACTCTTTTAAATGTATATTTGACTTTGCTCACTTTTCTCATTTCTAATCTCTATAAATTCACTTTTTTCTGTATCATTTTTTTCTTGTAGTCTTTCCAATTTTGTTTTCATTTCCTTGACAGTCTTGTTTTTCCTTCAACTTCTGAGATCTGCTTCTAAATTTATAATTTTTAGTTTTATAATTAAATTTAATTATAATTACTAACATTTTAACCTTTTCCCATTTTGCATATGATATGAGGTAAGAATTCAATTTCATTCTTTTTAATATGGACAATCTACTCCCCCAGAACCATATACTGAAAACTCTAGGTATCCTTTTCCCCACTGATCTACAGTACCAGTTTGTCATAAATTAAGTTTCCACATACAGATGGATCTGTTTCTGAATTCTCGATTCTTTTCATTGGCCAGTTTGTGTATCCTTACACCATACAATGGCTTAGTTATAATAGTTTTATATTAACTCATGATATCAAGGCAGGAAAAACACCTCCTTGATATAGGGTAGGAAAATCACCTTGTTCTTTAGGAGTATATTTGCAAATTTTGGACAATTGCTCTTCCATTTAAGTTCAGAATTACAATGCTAAGTATCATCAAAATAATAATAATAGTAATAGTAATAATATAACTCCCCAAATCTGTTAGGGATTTGATTCTATGTCCACTGAGAGGGAATAAACACCTTTGCAACACTGAATTTTCCAATCCATTAATGTGGTATTTCTCTACATTTAATTGGATTGTACTTAATGTCTTTTAATAAAAGTTCATAATTTTTTTCAATAAAGGTCTTAGACATTGTTTGTTACATTTATTCAAAAGTTATTTATATTGTGTTGCTATGTAAATTGTTTCTTTTAAAAATTATCTTTTCTATAGTAACTCTACTGTGGATAAATCTGGCAAATGCCACCTTAACCAAGTTAACATTATCACTAATCCGTCATGTTGATATCATTTACTCCCTGACATGCTGTGATATCACTGCAAGAAAACATCAGACAAACTGAAATTGAGGCCCATCTTACCAAAGACCTGACCACTACTCTTCAAAAGTCTAAAGTCCCTGAAAGAAAAGACAAGACTGAGAAACTGCCACAGACTGGAACAGACTGAAGAGACATGGCTACTGAATGCAATATGGTATCCTGGATTGGATCCTAAAACAAAAAAAAACAGTTGAAAAACTGGTAAAAAAAAAAAAAAAAAAAAAAAAAAAATAAGTTTAGTTAATTTAAATTTATTTTGTAA
>CAUYRT010069530.1:0-13138 GCA_963574885.1 Lepilemur ruficaudatus
ATGTCTGTAGTCCCAGCTGCCTGGGAGGCTGAGGCAGGAAGATCTCCTGAGCCCAGCAGTTCGAGGTTGCTGTGAGCTAAGCTGACGCCACGGCACTCTAGCCCAGGCAACAGAGTGAGACTCTGTCTCAAAAAAAAAAAAAAGTACTCACAGACTCACTGAAAGTTATTGTGTTCACAGTTTTGTTTATTATAGGAAAAGGATACAAATTAGAAATAGCCAAAGAAAGACACACATAGGGCAGAAACCTAGGAGGGGTCCAAACAAGGGGCTTCAGGTCATCCGCTACCTATGGAGTCATGGACAGTGTTTCATCCTCCCATCCCTAATATGTACCAACACACAGTGTTACCAACCGAGAAAGCTCACTTGAGCCTTGGTGTCCAGAACTTTTATTGAGATTTCATTACGGAGGCCTGATTGATTCAAATTGCCCACGTGTTCTCTGTGTCAGCTGAGCCAAAGTCTCCATCCTAAATCATATAATTGGTCTTTCTGGTGTGGCTGACTCTTCCTGAGTCTCATCTCATTAGCATAAACTATCAAGTGTGGTCAAAGGTGCCCACCATGATTAACAAAGACACTCCTATTAGGAAATTCCAAGGATTTAGAGGTTTCCCTCAGGAGCCTAGGACAAAGGTTAGACCTCCCTTAGGATGAGGCTAAAAGGAAGTTAACATTTTTTAAAATATCTACATAAGTAAATTATTGATTTAAAAAAAAAAATTTTCTTTCCATTCTAGAAATTACAGAAGACATCCCCATGAAGACTTTGAATATGAAGACTGTGTATGTTTTTGTATTACCAACAACAGCAGACTCCTAACTTTCAGTTATCAATGTGGTTCAGTCAGCCTTTCCCTAACCTCATACCCATCCCCTGCATATACATACACATCTGTGGACACATGGACACATTGAAGATATTCCTTCAGGTGTATGTATGTATAATTTGCTGCTTTTGGTCTAAAATTCAAATGGAATTAATTAATCAAGTGACTTGAGACCTCATGGTAATCTTCACACTTAATCTTAAACACCTATGCAGTCATGTTGGGAGTAGGTTGTAATGTTACCTCAGCACCACAACAAAGTTTATTTCTGTACTTTATTTCTGTAGTTCTTAAGTACAGAAGGTAGAAAAGTGATTTTAATGGCATAATACGTATATATATGTATCATTTTATGGGCTTTTAAATTTATTCCAGACCTCTTGAAGAAATGGACATGTTATGTATTTCTGCTACCTGGATTTTCCTGGGTAATTTGGTGGAATATTTTGAGTTTCACTAAATCAGAACAATAAACAAACTCTCAGATATAAATGTGTTGTAGGTAATCCATTCTCCCGTAGTTTAATGAAACTTGAAATGTGTAATCTTTGAAAAACATAAAAACTCATAGTGGCCAGGCGCGGTGGCTCACCCCTGTAATGCTAGCACTCCGGGAGGCCGAGGCAGGTGGGATCATTTGAGCTCAGGAGTCTGAAACCACAAATGCCTCGATGGATCAGAAAGTACCACCTACACTCCTCACATCGGATTCTTTTGAAGGGAGATCAGAATGATGTGTCTCTATGGCTGCTACAACAGATGCATTCAAACAAAAACCCATAAAGCTGGAGAAAATGGAAGAAACAGCCAGAATTGGGTAATTGGAAAGCAGATGGATGGGTGTTATCTAATTTGCTAGGCCCAAGAAAGCCCGATTCTAAACTAGCAATGGAGAAACTAACAAATTTATTTATAGTTCAGAATTCTCAGCACCAGTTACCTCTCAGACAGGGTAAAAGAGGCACAAAAATAGAGAAGATTGGATGGACAATGGCCTTGGGCTTCCCCTCATTTCCACATCGCTAGGCAACTCTTTATCCCACCACAGTTGGCATTTGGAGGTTTATTCTTTAAAAAGGGTAATAGAGTGACTGTGGTTGGTGGCAATCAGAGTGAATAGAAGACAAGGGTACTTGTAAGTCTGGGGGCTTCCCAAAACCAACCCTCAGGTTAGAAGATTTGCTAGGACTCACAGAACTCACCAAAAGCTGTTGTATTCATGGTTATAGCTGATGACAGGGAAATGTTACAAATCAAAATTAGCCAAAGAAAAATGCAGAGGGCAGAGTCCAACACAGGTCTGCTGTCCTGTCCCCTTGGAATCAGAAAACATTACCAGTGTCATTGTGTGACAGTATGTACAAAGTACTGCCAACCAAAAAGAATCTCAATCAAGCCTTAGAATCCAGAGGTTTCTTTACTGGGGCTTCATGTACTTAGTATCTAGGTCAACTGATAGTACATGACCACAAACCTCCACCCAAGTCACATTCTTGGTCTTTCTGATGTGGTCTGCCCCCTACCCTAAGACTGTATGGATTTGTCCAACCCCAGCCATAAACCACATTGTTAGGGCCATCCAGTATGACCCAAGCTCCCCAAGTAAAGACACACCTATCTAGTATAACATTCAAAGGGCAAGGCCAAATTCCTTTCTACCCAGCATTATACTGGAAACAAAATTAAGTGGCTTTATGTATACTGTTCACCATACCAAATAAGAAAAATATAAATATATTGACATCAGAGATTACAAAAAATATGGCTCACTGTGAACAATTAAGTTCAAAGGTGACAAGTCCTACCCATTCCCTTTCGTCAGTTAGTGTTTTAGCCCCCAACTCTTTCATGAGACTATCTGGAAGGAAGCATCCAAAAGAGAAAAGCAACTTGGAGGAATCAAATGCAATGAGAACAAAACTTCCCCCTGCCCATTCTGTTATGAATATCCTTAGAGATGTAAGGTAAGATTATACCTAGAAAATAAGAGCAGAATGCTACAAAACATGGAATTCTCAGAGGAGAAAAAAATGTTCATGTTAATTTAAAGCATAATAGCAGAAATGAAAAAACAATCACTGGAAAATAGAGTGAGGAAATTTTCCAAATGTCAGACAGATTAAAGGTAAAGATATAAGGTGGGAGAAAAGAGAACCTGTATGAAAAGTCCAAGAGGTCCAAAATCCAAATTGTAGGAGTTCCAGAAAGGATAAAAGTAAGGTCAGGAAATAATAAATATTTAAATTTTGCAAAACTAAAAGACAACCAGGCACAATGCATGAAAATATACTTCATCCAAGGCACATAACTGAAATTTCAGAACATAAAGACTAAGTTTCTAGAAAGAAAAAAAGTAGGTCAGATACAAAAGGTTAACAATTAGTAATGATTTCTCAACAGCAACACAGAAAGCAAAAACAATCTCCCCAATTCTTAGGGAAAAGTTTGCTAACTAAAATTTTACCCAACCAAATTATCAAATAAGTGTAAAGGTAGAGTAAAGCTATTTTAGGACATGAATTAGGTCTCAAAAAAGTTACCTTCCATGTACTCTTTCTCAGGGAATTATGGAAATGTGCTCTACCACACTGCAGTCAGCCCACCCAGATCTTGATTCCTAATACCGTTCTGTAATGAAAGGAATGGTTCCCAGGGAGAATGGCTGATTCTAGAGCTGTGGCTGGGAATATACAAAATGAGCCTGGGGCATCTTGTAGTACCAGATAATAATTAAGTACTGAAAAAACAAGATGTGTGGAGAATGACATCAGCAAAATGGCATAATAGGAAGCCCCATAGAAACTTTGACTTAACAACAATATATGGACCAAGTGGCCTTTGTGAGAACTCTGGAAATCAGTTTAAAGGTTGCAGCAGCCAGGTGAGTGCAAAAACCAAGAAGGGCAATTTGAATCAGGTAAGAAAGTCCATTGACTAAGCACAGGGCAGCACAATCTGGAGAAAACTGCCAACTTGCAGCTTCTTTTTCAAGAGGAAGAGGGTAGAGTGGAGTGTATGTCCAATGTTCTAGCTTATCCTGGGGCTGTCTCAGGAGCTGATTTTTGTTCATATGACTCAGAGCACTGACAGGAACAGTGTCACACTTTGGATACCTCAGGCCTGCTAAGAATAAATATGAGAGCTACAGTCTTGTTATAGTGCTAGGGAGAGCAAGAAATCATGAGTTCCTTGAAAAGAAACAGGGGCAAACCTCTTTATCTGGGAAATCTCACCCACAGATCCAGAAAGAGGCATTCCCAGAAGAGATTTGAGAGGCTTCTAGAATCTCTAGCTGAGTTAATTGGTGAATGTGTTCCTCTTTATGAAGACTGGCTATAAAGGCAAGGAGAGGTGGTTTTTTCAAATGCCCAAGTCTCAACAAAAGATCACAAGGTATATAGTGCAATAGGGAAACATGGCCCAATCAAAGGAAGAAAACACCTCCAGAAACTAACCCTAAAGAAATGGAGATGTATGAATTACCCAACAAAAAATTCAAATACTCCTCTTAAAGATGCTAAATGAGCTAAAGAACACAAATAGACAAAATCAGGAAAATGATGGCATATGCAAACAAAATTAGGATATCAACAAAGACAAACTATTAAATAACCAAACAAATTCTAGGAATGAAGAATACAATAACTGAATTGGAAAAAAAAAGTCACTAAAAGAATTCAACAACAGGTTTGATTGAGAGGAAAGAATCAATGGACTTGAAGACATGTCATTTGAAATTGTTAAGGCAGAGGAGCAAAAGAAAAAGAGAACAGGCCAGGTGCAGTGGCTCATGCCTATAATCCTAGCACTATGGGAGGCTGAGGTAGGAGGATCACTTGCGGCTAGGAATTCAAGACCAGCCTGGGCAAGACCCATCTCTACAAAAAACAGAAGAATTAGTTGGGCGTGGTGGTGCATGCCTATACTCCAAGCTGCTCGGGAGGCTGAGGCAGAAGGATTGCTTGAGGCGGGAGTTTGAGGTTGCAATGAGTATGATGATGCCACTACACTCTAGCCTGGGCCACAGAGCAAGACTCTCTCAAAAATATAAATAAATAGATAAAAGGGAACGGAGCTTAAAGGACTTTACCAAAGCTACTAAGATATTATAGAAAAAGAAAACTATAGACCAATATCTCTGATAAATATTAATCCAAAAATTCTCAGCAAAATATTAGAAAACCAAATTCAGCACATTAAAAGGATTATACACCATGACCAAGGGGGATTTGTTTCTGGAAAGCAAGGATGTTCCAAATCTTGTCATATACCACATTAACAGAATAAAGGGGAGAAAACCACATAATCATATCAATACAGAAAAGCATTTGACAAAATTCAACCTTTCATGATAAAAATACTTGACTAGACATACAAGGAAAATACCTCAAAATAAAAAAGTCTATATGTGGCTGGGCATGGTGGCTCGCTCCTATAATCCTAGCCCTTTGAGAGGCCAAGGTGGACACTGGATTTGGGAATGGTTTTTTAGATATGACACCAAAAGCACAGGTAACAAAAACAAAAATAAACAAATGGTACCACATCAAAACTAAAATCTGTGCATCAAAGGAAATAACAAGTGTACAAAGGCTACCTACATAATTGGAGAAAATATTTACAAATATATCCAGAATATATTAAGAACTCCTACAATTCCACAACAATAAAAAACAATCCAATTTAAAAATTGACAAAGGACTTGAATAGATATTTCTCCAAAGAAATATACAAATTGTCAATTAATGTATGAAAAGATGCTCAAAATCACTAATCATTAGAGAAATGCAAATCAAAGGCACAATGAGATATCACCTCATACCCATTAGGATGGCTACTATTAAAAAAAAAATTGAATGAAAAACCAAACAAAATTATCAAGTGTGGGTGAAGATGTGGAGAAACTGGAAGCCTTATTCACTGTTGTTGAGAATGTGCAGCTGCTGTGAAAAACAGTGTGGCTATTCCTTAAGAAAACTAAAAGTAGAATTACCTTATGATCGAGCAATTCCAGTTCTGGGTATATATCCAAAAGAATTGAAAGGGGGATCTTGAAAAGATATTTGCAAACCCATGTCCATTACAGTGTTATTCACAATAGCCAAGAGGTAGAAACATCTGAATGTCCATTTATGGATGAATGGATGAAGAAAATATATATCCATGCAATGGAGTATTAGCCTTATAAAGGAAGCTTGTAACATGCTACAACATGGATAAACCTTGAGAACATTATGCTAAGTGAAGTAAGCCAGTCTCAGAAAGACAAATGCTATATGATTCCACTTAAATGAGATATCTATAATAGTCAAACTCATAGAAACAGAAAGTAAAATGGTGGTTACCAGGGGCTACAGGGAGGGGAAAATGGATAGTTGTTCAATGACAATGGAGTTTCAGTTTTCTAATATGAAAAGTTCCAGAGATCTTTTGCACAATGATGTGAACATAGTTAACACTACTGAACTATACACTTAAAAATGGTTAAGATGGTAAATTTTATAGTACGTGCTTAAAAGTTTTCAAAAATGATAGTTTGTCGGAGGCATATAAACCAGTCTGAAAGAGCTCCCATTGGCCAAAACTAGAACAATTTGAGCAACAAAGTAATTTAGTATTGGATTGTAACCCAAAGTATAAAATAAATATCTATGACTCCATATTGACATAAATAAATGATTGAATAAATGAGAGATGACATTAATCTGTACTAAATTCCAAATAACTTATGCAGATACTCCCCACTCAAAGTGGTGGACCGTAACTCCTTATCCATTGAGAGTGAGGCTGTACTTAGTGACTTGCTTCCCAAGAGTAGAGTGTGGAAGAGGGGAAGTAACTTTGCAGGTGAGAAAGCTAGCAAACACTACCTTGGACAGGTGATAAAGGTTAATAACATCATTCATAAGTCATGTTGATAGCGTGTGCCCTTGATATGATATAATGAGAATGGTACTTCATCTTCCCAGTCTAACCATGAGAAAAACATCATATAAACACAAATTCGAGACACTGCAAAATACTTGACTCCTCAAAATTGTCAATATCATCAAAAACAAGGAATGTGGCCAGGTGTAGTGGCTTACTCCTGTAATCCTAGCACTTTGGAAGACCCAGGTGGGAGGATTGCTTGAGGCCAGAAGGTCAAGACCAGCCTGAGCAACATAGTGAGACTCTGGGAAAAATTGAAATTCAAAATCTTTTAGTGATAGTACCCAAAAATACAGACTACTCAGCGATAAATTTGACCAAAGATGTGCAGTACCTGTACATTGAAAATTACAAAAAAAAAAATTGCTTAGAGATAATAAAGAAAACCTGTATAAATGGAAGAGATATATCATGATTTTATTAGTCAGCTAGGCCTGCCATAATAAAATACCACAGACCGGATAGTTCAAAGAACAGAAATTTGTTTTCTCACATTTCTAAAGGTTGAATGTCCAAGATCAAGGTGTCAGTAGGTTTGGTTTCTCCTGTGGCCTCTCTCCTTCACATTATCTGATGGCCACCTTCTCACTGTGTCCTCACATGGCCTTTTCTCCTGGTGTCTCTTCCTCTTGTCATAAGGACATCAATGCTATTGGATTAGGGTTCTACCCTTATGACCTCATTTTACCTTCAAAGACCCGATTTCCAAATACAGTCACATTGGGAGCTTGGACTTCAGCATTTGAATTTTGGGAAACACAATTCAGTCCATAACAATGTTCATGGATCAGAGATTCAATGTTGTTAAGCTGACAATTCTCCCAAATTGATCTATAGATTGTATACCCAGTCAAAATCCAAGAAGGATTTCATGCATAGAAATTGACCAACTGATCTTAAATTTTATTTGGAAACGCAAAAAGTTTAGAAAAGCCAAAAAACTTTCACAGTGAAATACAAAGTTGAAGGATTTACATAATCTAATTCTAATACTTATAAAACTGCAATTTTAGACTATGAAGTTGGCATAAAGATAAATAGGCAAATAGAACAGAATAAAGAAACTAGAAATAGACCCACATATGTATTTTCAATTGATTTTTTTAATATGATCCCAAGAACAAGAAGAGGGAAAAGATAATCTCTTCCAAAAAAAAAAAATGTTGGAACAATTGGATTGTCATAGACACACACATACCCCCCAAGAGCTTTGACCCATACCTCTCCATGTACAAAATTTAACTCAAACTATATCAAAATACAAAGATAAATAAAACAAATATGTAATATAGCAAAATATGTTATATGTATAAATTTGAAAACTTTTAGAAGAAAATAGAAAATCTTAGTGACCTTGTGTGATAAGCAGAATAGCACCCCTAAAGGTGTCCACACCTTAATCCCTAGAACCTGTGAATGTGTTAGATACTAAAGGGTCTTTGCAGGTATGATTAAGGTTGTATGGACATTAGGATAAAGATATTATCCTAATTATCTGGGTGGGACCAGTCGAAGCGCATGAGCCTTTAAAAGCAGAGGATTTTTTCTGGCTGGAGGCAAGGGGGATATCAGAGAAATACCAAACATGAGGATTTGATGTGGTTTTGCTAGCTCTATGATGTGAGAACTCATGTGCAAGACCTGGAGAGAGGCCTCTCGAGGCTAAGGTTGACACCCAGCTGACAGCCAGCAAGGAAACAGAGGACCTCAGTTTATAGCAGACAGGAACTAGAATCTCCAATAACCTGACTAAGGTTGGAAGCAGATTATTCCCAGAGCGTCCCGATAAGATGTAAGCCAGCTGATACCTTGATTTTGGTCTCGTGAAGGTCAAAGCAAAGAGACCAGCTGAGTCCTACAGACTCTGGCTTGATGACTTCTGACAGTAAGATAGTAAATTTGTGTTGTTTTAAGCTGCTAGGTTTGTGATAATTTGTTAACAGTAGCAATAGAAAATGAATACACTTTGGGTTATGCAAAGGTTTCTTAACTAGGTCATAAAAGCACAAGCTATAAAATATAATAATCTGGACTTCAAAATTAAAAACGTTCTTCAAAAGGCACTGGATAGCTAATAAAAAGGCAACCTATAGACAGAAAGTATTTACAAAACATATCTAACAGAGGACTTACATCTAGAACATACAAGGAACTCTTAAAACTCAGTAAGACAAACAGCCCCATTTTTAAAATTGGGCAAATGATTTAAACAGATATTTCCCCAAAGAAGACATATAAATGGCACATAAACACATGAACAATGCTCAGCATCATTATTCATCAGAGAAGTGGAAATTCAAGCCACGATGAGATATTATACAGCCACTAGAAGGGTTAAAATTTTAAAGTCTGACTATATCATGTGTTGGCAAGGATGTGAGAGGAACTGGACCTCTCATACACTGATGCTGGGAATGTAAAATGGAAACATTCATTTGGAATAGTTTAGCAGTTTCTTTAAAAGTTAAACATAAATTTCTAGTCCAGACGAGATGACAGACCTATTTCAACTTGCTGCTCTGAATAAGTGTTATGTTGCCTTGGCATCCATTTTGAGTATAAATTTAACCTCATACCAGAAACAAGGGGCTCAGTCATTCATTCTTCACAGTTCCAGTCCTTCTCCTTCTGCCAGTTCCTCAATGTGGTCAATCCAGATATCTGCCTTACACAACCACCTCTAGGTGACCACCTCCCTAAGGGACAGCTAGATACAACCTCTGGACTCACCCCACTGACCCTCACACTACACCTGGACTGCCCAGACATGTCACAGTGCCCACTGCTCAGTCACAGTGTGACTCCATGGAACTTGTGCCTACTTTCTCTAACCCACCAATTAGAACTCCCTGAGGGAAACCTCCCTGGTGACACCCTGGGCCCCAATAAGGCTTTGGCCTGCAGGCCCCTCTCACGCTCTGGCTCCCCACCCACTGGGAGCATGTGTGTCCTGGGTGGCTCCCTGCCACCCCTCCCCTTGGCCCTGCAAAGCATGCTTCCCTCTTCTCTTGCATATCTGTAAGAGAATGCTTCTGTTATTTTCCAGGTTTTGCTGAGTTGCTTCCTCTGTATCTCACTTGACCAACATGCCCAAACCTGACTTCTTTCTCATTCAGGGTTCTCCTTGGGAGTGGCTATCTTGGTAGAAATAAACTGGACCAGGTCAGGCAAGAGCCGTAAGGGTTTCCCATGAGAGGGACACGTGGTCATGGGTTGGACACTTAGGCATTAGCCCATCTGCCAGGACAAATAAGTACCCCATGAAAGCCACACTGTAAATATCCACAGCCACAACCCCTGGAGCCACATCAGGGCAGGGCTAGAGTTTATAGCCACTCTCCAGAGGGAGACCTCAAGACCAAATTAGAGTAAAATGCAACAATAAGAACAACTATAAAACAAGGAAATAACAAAAAAGGCAATCAGAGGAGAACTATGAAAGGTGATAAGAGAAGATGAACTTGCTTGGACCCCATGTCTTGAAAAACAAGACAGCAGTAGGATGTCTTAAATCTCCTCATCCAACAAAAGAAGGTGACCCAGACACAAAATTTCCTGACCCACCCTAGCCCAGGTAGGCTCATTCCTCCCACAGAACAAATAGGAGTTTCTCTGACAACACCAGACAAACCCAGCGTCACTGACAAGTGGACCCCGGTTAACAACAAGCAGCAAGGGGAAGTGCTCCGCTTCCCACTAGGCCTGAGAGTCCCCTCTCCCACCCAGAGACCTGGTGCTACTGGGGCACATCCTCTCACAACAAGCACCCAGTCAAGACTGTCTCTTTGTCTTCATCAACCTGAGACTCCCCTCTCCTGGTGCCCAAAGACACCAAGGTAGCTAGGATAGTCGGTGGTGGGAAAGGGGTCTCAAGACAAACAACTGGCCTTTACTGATCTCTGTCTGCATAGATAGGAGGGATGCCACCACAAGCACTGGGACAGGGACGCTTTTGTCGCCACAGGCCAGAAAACCCCTTTCCCCACTGAGAGAGACTCAGTGTCCCAGCCTGGGAAGACTCCTTTTGCCACTTCAGGCAGCACAAGTAGGGACCAGTGGGAGCCCCAGTGGCACCAGTTAAGCTGACCAAAGTGACACCACAAAGACTCTGAAAATTGAACTGTCTTTGGAACTACTTGCCACAAAAGTAGGCCAGGAACTGTGTGCTAAACTGAACAGGGTGCTTGCCTTTTAAAATAAAAGACTTAAGCAGACTCAGAGTTTAAATCAATATAAAATCATTCATTATGCCAAGAAACAAGAAAATCACACTTGAATGAGAAAAGAAATCAACTGACACCAACACCAAGTTGAATCAGGTATTAGAAATATCTCATATAAATTTTAAGGCAGTCATAAAATTTCTTCAACAAATGGTTACATATTATCTTGAAACCATGAAACAAATAAAAAGAAGAAAAATTCAGCAAATAAATAGAAGTTATAAAGAAGACTAAATGGCAACCATAGAACTGAAAGATACAACAAATTTTTAAAAAAACTCACTGTATAGGCTCAATAGTAGAAAACACATGACAGGACTGAACTTGAGGAGCAAACAATAGAATTTACTCTATCTGAACAATAGACTGGAAAAAAAATATAGAGAGAGCCTCAGGAACCTGTGAGACAATCATAAAAATATTTAACATTTATATCATCAGTATTCCAGAAGTAAAAGAAAAAGAGAGTGGGGCTGAAAGAGTGTACAAATACATGCGGCTGAAATATCCCAAATTTGGCAAAACGTCACAAGTCTAGATATTCATGAAACTGAGCAAATCCCAAACAGGATAAACCCAAAGA
Organism: Lepilemur ruficaudatus; assembly: GCA_963574885.1. Lineage (NCBI taxonomy): Eukaryota > Metazoa > Chordata > Mammalia > Primates > Lepilemuridae > Lepilemur > Lepilemur ruficaudatus. The sequence continues at coordinate 11,571 of CAUYRT010069530.1, forward strand.
AATCTAAACCAAGATACATCACAACCCAACTTCTGAAAAAAAGAAGACAAAAAAAATCTTGAGAGTAGCCAGAGATAAATGGGCATTACCTATAGGCAACACCATTCAAAACATATGAGAACAGATTTCTCTTCTGATATCATGTAAGTCATAAACAAGAGGCACATTTTATAAGTGCTCAAAGAAAAAAACTGTCAGCTGTAAATTCTCTACTCTTTAGTAATTACGGGAGAACAAAGATATTTTTAGACACTGGAAAACTAAAATAAATTTATCACTATAGAGCTACTCTTAAGGATTGGCTAAAGGGAGTTATTGAAACAGAAAGGAAACAGGGAAAGAAAGAACCTTGAAACATCAAGAAGGAACAGAAAGAGCAGAGACGTGGGTACACACAGTGGACTCTCATTTTCCTCATGAGTTCTATACATCACATGTAATGATAACATCCTCTGATACTCCAGCCAGTGATATTTAAAACTGGAGACCTAAGTGGAAGTGAGGTTTTTCCTAACCTCACTCAAACTGATACGATGTTGATTCCAGTGGACTGTGATAAGTCACCCATGTGTATTGTAATACACAGAGCAACCACTATGAGAGTTATACAGACACTCAAAAGCACTAGAAATAAATCAAGATGGATCTTCAAAATGTTCAAATATCCCACAGAGACAAGAGAAAAACATTCCAGAGGAATGAGAACTAGAGGAAACAAAGAGAAAACAAATGATGGGAGAAACTAAGTTCACCTCCCCTTCCTCCTTCACTTTGCAGACGGAAGCCGGCATGTATGCAAGTGGTTCTGCTCAGTTTAGCATCTTTTGAAAAAACATTTTCTTTTTAACCTCCCCTCTAAAATTCCATCAGGATATTGGAATTTAAGTCTGAGTCTCTCTCCACGGTTTCCTTATAATTACTATCCTTCAAAGTCATTTCGGGTTTTTCTGGCGGTGTATTTGGGTCATAGAAAGAGGCTCAGGGGAAATAAAAAATAGCCTGGGGCGATCTGAGTGAGCTCTTGGGTAGCCGGAAATTTTAACTGAAAAAGGACTTAGAAGGAAAAAAAATGCTTTTACTGAGTGGCCCATAACTCAGCGTTGTGGTTCCTGCTGGGGTTTACCTGAATTGACTGGGTGACACCGAGTCATGTAGGACGGACATCAACAATTATTAGGGAAATCACTGTGACTTTGAGTTCATGTGACCTTGGGAAACTTACATAACCTTTCTGAAGCTTGATTTTCTCATATAAAAGCTCCTTGTTCTGAGAACTACGTGAAATAACGTAGCATGCAAAGCACTCGACATAATGTCTGGTTCATAATAAATGCTCGTGATGAACATCATCATCTGTATTCCCATTAGCCGTCTACACTGATGTTGTCTCATTTACAACTTGCTACGGTGTGGTAGGTTTCATTGTTCTCGTAATTGTGGGTGAGGACGTGAGCCTGAAAGGTTGACTTTCCCGCAGTCCCAGAGCTAACAATGCGGAGAGCCACGAATCTCGCCCAGACCTGCTGCTTTTACAGTCCCCAGAGTGTCGCTCACCAGTGCTGACGTCA
>CAUYRT010069534.1:0-13913 GCA_963574885.1 Lepilemur ruficaudatus
CAATTAATTTGTTTCTATTATTAGTAGAGACGGGGTCTCGCTCTTGCTCAGGCTGGTTTCAAACTCCTGACCTTGAGCAATCCGCCCGCCTCGGCCTCCCAGAGTGCTAGGATTACAGGCGTGAGCCACCGCGCCCGGCCCAGAACTCATCTTTTTTATCAGAATCCACTCCTGAGATAACTACCCCACTCCTGTGATAACTAATCCATTCTTGAAGTATTACCTAATCACTTCTTAAAGGCCCTACCTCTTAATACTGTCACAATGGCAATTTAATTTTAACTTGAATTTTGGAGGAAATAGAACCTGCCTTCTATTTCCATGCAATGCCATGGGTTTCATTTCCCTAACATAGTCAGGGTTCAATAAATATTGGTTGAATAATCATTCATAAATTTAATACTTTATATGGGGATGGCAAAAGAAAAAATAAGTAATGTTTTACAATATAAATATTTTTTGTCTAACAACTCTAATAAATAACAAATTTTCAATGCCATTTTTTCATGCCTTATTCTATTGAGTAAGAGAATTGGGCTAGTCTCAGTCTTTAGCTAGCAAGACATTGTTAGAAATGGTGATGGTGATAGCATCTTAGTTCCCTTCTTCTATTGTGGGAGGAAGATAATGCCTTAATATCATATATGTTACTAAAAATTCAATTTCTCCAATGAAACCTCAAGAGAATTGCAAGGGACCTCTGAAAGAAAGACTGGTTTCTGAACCAGTTCTAAGATGAACTACTTAAGACTACAAATGAGGATTTCTGGACTGCTTTCAAATGGTTCTGATATTTCTCATTTTGTTATGTTTTTCAGCTGGTACTGGTATCACTGTACTCTCTCAAATAGCTTCCCCATTTCAACTAAGAATGAAGAGGTTCTTGGATAAAGAAGTTGCAAAAATCAGGTAAAATAATAAAGTCATGAATGGTTCTTGGAATTTGCTAAAATGAAATGCTGCATCTAAGTGCAAGATAAGTGCAACATCTTAGCCATGTAAGATCATTATCATAAAGTAATCATCAGGATTAAAAAAATTCTAATTGAATCATTATTCTTTCCAAAAGATTGGAATTCTAAGAATACTTCTCAGAAGCTCTCAAACTTAATATGGAGCAGGAAATATTGCAATGAGTCCTTAAGAATGAGAAATTAAAAAAACAGTTGTGTCATTCTTTCATTATGCTTTTTAATCATATCATTATTCATAACTATACAGTACTTGTGTGTGGTGAAGAATGTAGTCATAAGGAAATGTATCTATTGGCATACTGATATGTAAAAAAGAATAAAAGTAAAAAAATAAGCATACTCAGGTTCTCATATTTCATATTTGAAACTTTAGATACATATTCCTTTTTTGAAACAAACACAAATATTTACAACATATATTTATGTCATAACTAGGTAAAAGCCACTCCATTCTACCAAGCGAAGTATCAGAAAAATGGAAAAACAAACACCACATGTACTCACCATCAAATTGGTATTAATTGATCAACATTTATGTGCACATATAGTAATAACATTCATCAGGTGTCAAACAGGTAGGAGGAGAGAGGAGGGGATGAGTGTGTTCACTTCTAATGGGTGTGGTGTGCACTGTCTGGGGGATGGACACACTTGTAGCTCTGACTTGGGTGGGGCAAAAGCAATATATGTAACCTAAACATTTGTACCCCTGTAATATTCTAAAATCAAAAAAATTTAAAAATAGATTATTAAAATATAAAGCCAGATCTGTGATATCTTTATTCCCTCAACACACCAGCAGCAAAATAAAGCCAAAAATAGGTATATGATTTTGCAGCTGCACTTATGAGAATACAAATGATATTTTAATATTCTATCAGAAATATTATACATAAAAGTTATAGAAATCCGCCACTAAGATTTTTGGTGGTTAAGATTTTAGTGGAATCTGTGATCGGTATAAAATTTCAAAATTTCACAATAATGGTCTGAGTATAAAGGGACGATGGATACCAAAAAGGAGAAAGAAATGTAATTGTAAACAACTCAGTGAGATGTTTGAAGGATCTATTGAGCTTGGTTCTTCACCCACCAGTATAAGAAACAAAACGCCTCATCTTAATATGCTTCTGCATCATATTTGAAGATGCTTTAATTTAGCCAGTCATTCTGTTTTTCAGTCTTCTCACATATTGGCAAACTGAGTCCAGGCTTGACAATAATTATATTAGTCAGGCTAGGCCAGACTATGCTGCAGTAATAAACTTTGGTGATTTAAAATAAGATAAGTCTGTTTCTTACTCCTCTTACATGTCCATCATAAGTTAGCTGGGGACTCTGCTCTATGTTACCCTCATTTAAGTACCCTGGCTGAGAAGGGGGTTCTACCTTCATTCTTCCACAGTTACTGCAGCAAGCAAAAAGTAAAATGGCAAATAGTGCACAGACTATTAAAGCTTCACCTTAGAAGGGATATTTGTCACTCCTGATCACATTAATTGATGAAAGAAAATCACATGGCCATGTTAATTTCAAATGGGGTCAAAAAGGGTAATCCCCTTATGTGCCTAGAAGGAGAAAAGCCAGAAATACTTAGTGCACTAATGATTTCCACAGCCACCTAGGAAAGATTAGAAAGAGCAACTCTTCCAACTTATTCTTAATTGGCCAGATTTGAGTGTGAATTCCTTCCTTTTCTAGTTGTAGAACTCTGGAAGGATGTCAACAGATGATAACTTTCTTCAAGGATTAAATGTGAGAGAATATTATACAAAGCATTAGGATCAACTGTTTTACTATTTATTTGTTTATAGATTCATGGTCTTTCTTTTACCCCCAAAGAGGCTATAATTTGGTGGAGAAAATATTATACTAGGCTCCATGAATAAATTGGAGGATGACACCAGCCCATATCAATCAAGTGAATGGTAATAGGCCACATAATAAAATAATAGGGACAGATGAAATTAAGTGAAAGATTAGTGTTAAGTGGAGTGAATTAAGAACATTTTCTTGAGAAGCTATACCATTAGATGAACATGAAATATTAGGTTTAGATTCACAGAAAGAAGGTATTTTTAGTAAGAAATACAGTAACTACAAGTCCAGAAATGGGAATGAACAAGGAAGAAGCACAGATGAGATTTGCTCAGTTGGAGCGAAGGGTAAGATTAGAGCTGAAGTGGCCCATCAGTTCAGATAAAGTTTTCTATGAACTTGAACACGAAGCTAAAAAGTTTAGAGTTTTAGAAAAGATTAAATTTGGTGGCAACAGTGACAAACTCTAAATTCAACCAAAGCCAGACTAAAAAACTATTTTAAGTTGTAGGAGTTTTATAGGATATACCTAAGGAAGAAATTCCTAAGAGGTTATGTTTTATTAGAAAGAAATGTTGAGAAAGCTGAAGATAGGATTCCTTTTAGATTTTAAGAAACTTTAATCTGGTTGTGGAGATAGTGGTTAAAGTAGTCTTTGAGTGAAAATTTTCAAATGTAACTTTGGTCACTGATAGAAACTCTTTCCCTTGAAATAATTAAGAAAAATAAAACCCTAATTTAACTGTCCAAAGATAGTTATACTACCTGGAGACAAGAAGTTGGTTTATCTTATGTTACAATGACAAAAATACACACATATATCATTAAGTATAAAATGTACATATGCTACCTAATAAAAGAGCATATTGTGTTTTCAAGTCATGAATAAATAAAAATGTATTTTATTCTATCAATTAGAACATGAATTACAGTTTCATAGGACAAGCATCGTCTTTAGAAGGAGACAGACCTGAGTTCAGATTCAAGCTCTGCACCTTAGCAGAGAGGTAGAGAAGGTTAAATCATTCTTTATTTCAGAGCCTCAGTTTCCTACCTATAAAATAAGGATAATAATTGTACCTGTCTCCGATTGTCATTATGAGAATGAGACATATATAAGTATTTAGCACATAACAGACATACTAGAAGAAATGGCAATGATTATATATAGACAATTTCCAAATATTATTGGATTGAATTAAATTTAAGAAAAGGTTCTTAAGGTCTATATTTGTAATGATTATAAAATTAGTCAATCCTAATTTATTAACTAAAGTCAACCTCATAATTTTACTTTTATTCTATTAAAGAGATAAATAAAAAGAAGAAATGAAGAAGAAAATAAAAGTTCAAGTCAGCGAATGCAGCACTATATTTCTAAAGTGTTTATGATCCTTGATTAGTTTTGTTCCACTTAGCAGATGTTCTCTCTTCCTACCACAAGGGCAGAAATTTTAACAAGGACTGCTTCCAAAAACTTCATGTGTTGAGCACTGTACTCCTATTTTACAGATAAAGAAGCTATACAAGATAATTATTGCTTATGTACAAAGTCAGTTGAAAAAGCAGTACTTTAACTTTTGGCACTGGTTTAGATTACCATGTTGATTTTGTTATTCCCCAATAGTTGTATAGTACCTTGTCTTTTAGACTAAAAGTTGTGGTTTTGAACGTGTTGATCTTCAAATTGTATCCCAAGGGCTATATTTTAGCTAATCTGAGGTCCCTGAGGATTCCATCACTTTCCAAAATTGCATTCCTGGTTCTTTCCTCATCTCTGCTCCCCAGTTTGAGTATAGGAGAGCTGACAGTATGGTAATAAGTAAAATGAAAATGAAGAAATAAAATAGAAATTCTTATTTAACAACTTTAAGGGTAGTAGTCATTAAATTTTAATTTGAAAATGTCCTAAGAACAGACATAAGCCAGTATGCATTTTCTTATATCACATATGGTAATGGAGTTATTAGCTGAATGGAGTCTTGAGGTCTGACTGGGTAGATGTCCACAGCGTGGAAATAATGTTCTTAGTCTGAGCACTTATGAAGAAATAAAAAACGGTAATCGTTTTTCTGAAGTATTTATTTTGATGGTTCCTCAAGAGATGGTCCAGAATGTTGCTTTACTAGAGCATCATCCACCCCATTACCACTTTGGCATTACTGATCACAGATCTTGAAATGGAGAGAGACTCGTGTGTGTGTGTGTGTGTGTGTGTGTGTAGAAAAAAATGGCTGAAGGTGACACAGTAAACTCCCTGTGACTCAGTTGGAGCAGGTAAGTGTTTATTTCGGCCTTAGTGTACAAAGGGGCCTTTGGGTTAATGCATTTGGTAAGCCACCGAGAAAAAATGGCCTCTGTCATTAGACATAAGTACTGCTATGCCATACAAGCAGACAAAAAATTCATATCCCCCACCTCCACCAAAAATAAAGATAGACAAAAGGGAAAAAAACTCACAGCTTAATTTAAAGGTTTTGTACATGTTTTGCTGTTTTATGATTTCTTCGTTGAAACTACAGTTTTCTTTTTCCTCTTTCTACTTTTGCACACATAGCCCAGAAGATGGACATTTGGCAAGCCATAACAGACTGCTCCTTTCCCAGGTATCTCCTGCTCATTTCCTTTATCTGTGAATAGGAAATGGCTTAAAGGCACCTGTGTGATGAAGGTCCCAGGGGCAGCTGCCTGACTAGTGAATGCCTGATTATGTGTTAACATGCTTTGTCAGATATTGGCAGAATCTGTTCTCTTCTTTTGCCTTTTCAGCAAGGGTACCATTGACAGCCTGGCTACCCATTTATAGAAATGTTGTCCATCAAACTGTGAGGAAGGACAATAGTGTTTTTCTGTGGTCAGTGACTGTGGGAAACTTTTCTTTGGCTATTCAGGCAATTTTTGTAGCTTGCTCTGAAGAGGAGAGACTGATGAGTGCAAAAAGTACAATTAAGCAAAGCCAGACTTCAATTGAAGGCTGTAGTGTAGTCTGCTGTTCTCATTTTTTTTTTTAGAAGGGAAAAAAACCCTATGGGTTTTCATGTTGCTGTGTGGCATTCAGCAGGGGGCTATTACAATCCTAAATTTTTTTTCTAGACCACCTAATTCTAAGTTAAAATTAAATGTAATGAGAGCCACTTGGAGTTCTGAATATTTTAAAGCGTAATTCCCACAGAAGGGATTCGACCTAAACTGCAGTGAGCATCAGTTGGCTAATTATAGCTGCATTTTATATTACAGCAGGTGTCAGATGCAGTCATCTCAATAAAGTCCACATAATACTCTGGGAAATAACAAAGACTTTTCTTTGAATGTGGGTACTAATTTCTGCTAGGTGTCATATGAGCCTTGATACTTCTTATTGGCATTAACAAGAGCACTGCAGCACTCAGAAATGCTTTTTGCTTGGGATGAATTGATACTGTAAAGCACTTACCAGTCAGAGTTGGCAGATGTCAGTAGTTAATACTAGTGTTGCAGAGGTTGGAATATAATGCAAAGAGTCTTATGTAAATACTCTTAGATGATGGGCTGGTTTTGAGAAGGCGCCGGAGCACCGCACCAACTCACTTAATGAAAGTTAAATAGATAGCAGTGGGATATCTGCATTTACTTTGGTTCCTGCTTTATTGAAAGTCCTCCAGAAGTGAAGGGCAGATGGTTAGGCAGGAAACTAGGTGAACAAAATACCCTGGACTTGGATAAGGACTTGTTATGTTCATAGTGCTTTCCTTGAACTTGTGTGGGTGATTCAAATTACTAAAGTGATAGCAAGTGCAAAAGCATGCCTGAAGATAAGGACTCCTTACCATATTAAAAATACATTTAATTTAGAAAATATGTCTGCAGTTGAAATACAACTGAACAATGGGCTAGGCAAAAAGAATGTCACTTTAAAATCCTGATGATTGTTCGGCACTCTCCATTCTTCTAGGAGAGTGACAGCTTCTCCAACCTATTGTAGTCACATTGATTCACAGCAGATGAGATCAAAATGGAGGACCTATTAAAAATCATATTACAATATACTAAGATACAACAAACGTGAACTCTTTGCACACATTCCACTCTTGGATCAACTCTGGGTTTTTCTTGTTTGTTTTTTGTTTTTCCTTTTAAGTCAAATTCACGGTTAGCTAAGCAAGGGCAGTTTGTCCTTAATTTTGATCCTCAGAAGCAGCTTCGTACTCTCATTTTGGCAGATTACAATATACATACATCTCGTAGCAAACCCTGGGTGTGGTCAGCAATTAGCTCTGACATCAAGGAGTTTAACCTTCATGCAACACTGACTGAATGATTGAGCAATGGTAGGCCCTAAGCACTGCTAAGCCCAGCAGTGAAATCTAAGATGAGACAGATGACACAGTGCCTGTCCCCAGAGTGCTATCTATTCATAAAAGTAATATACCTGGTTGCTTCTTTGAAGATTTCTGTTAATTTTTGTTTAGATCAGATATGTCCATGGATTTTGATAAAGCCCAGGACAAAATTGTGAAATTGCGTGAAAAGTCACAGAGAAAGTACTACGAAGGGGCACAGGTGATCTGCAAATGGTAATTGTTTCCTTATAGTACTCACTTTTAGTGACGTTCAAGTATTTTTAATAACTAATGCCTTAATTATGAGTAATAATCTTTATTTCTTTTTTTTACATAAATGTAGTGTTTGTTTTTTATAGAAAATTTAGGAAACATAAAATACAAAAAAGAAAATCCATATTCTTACTACCAAGGCTCAGATAACATTATTAATATTTTGGTGTATATCATGTTTATTCTTTCTCCATTTAGTGTACATTTTAAATAATTGGATTATACTATTTTGTAATTATCTTTTAAAATAAACTTTATGATATATTTAGAATATGTGTTTCTTACGTATTCTTCCTCAACATCATTTTCAGTAATTATAAAATATTTTATACTTTATTTATTTATGCCATATTTTAGAATTTTCTATTATTGTACATTTAAATCCCAATTTTTGCCATTATAGATCACTCTGTAATGAACATGCATACAACTAGATTTTTTTTCTAAGCCCATGCCTATTTTCTTATTCCTGGTAGTGGAAATGCTGGGTCAAAGGACCTGTGCAGTTTTAATTAAAGCCACACATTTTAAGATACTTTTCATAAAGAAGGAAAATACCTTTAGTATGAAACTTTTTTTATTCTTTTCATCTTAGATGTGAGATTTTAATTGTTGATAGACTTTAAAGTAACATCAAGAGTTTCATTTAAAATACTAAATTGTGACTAAAACAAGATCTTTCAGTCTGACTGGAAAATCAATCAGTTATTATCTGATTAGTAAACAGGTGGCTTCTGTAGCCATGAGATTTTCAGTATAAACACAATCTATACACTGCACTTTAAATATGCAGTGCCTGGTAGCACAGTGTGACTATCCAAGGTATGGGGATCATTATTTAGACCTTACATGGAAATAGGTCTGGTATATATTTAAATATTATATATTTGAAGAGCTCTGGTGTATATTGAAGTATTATGTAGATATTTTTTAACTAGTACTATACCTTTAATATGGTGAATTTATTTAGAGTTAAAATGCCATTAATCTTGGACTATTTCCAATTTAATCCATCCAATTTCAATTGGCCTTCACTGTGGCTTAGGAATCCTTTGGTACATCAGTTCTTACCATGTTTCACACAATAATTAATCCAAGATTTCATTCTTCTCCAAGCTAATCCAAGAAGACTCTTTAAACTCAGAGAGGGATTAAAGACCTTAATTTCTAATTTGGACTGATAGCAAAACATGAAATATTTTTGCTTTAATAGAAAACCAGGGATAGTAGGTGATGTTGGAAATATTGTTGAGCTTTAACTCCTTTCCAAGTAGAGTTCTAGAACCATAATCATTAATCTTGAACAAGTGGGAAAGGTCAGGTATTCATATTAATCCTGCATCTAACCCTTATAGAGAGCTGAGACATTTCTACTTTGGAATATTTTCAGTTAAACATCTATGTCCTATCCTAGTAATGCATTCCATAATTTAATATAGTTTCTGTCCCAAAATCTCTTAAGTTATTTCATATAGTAGACAAATTGAGATGGTTGCCTGATACTTTGCATTTCTACAGCAGCCTGTCTTGGCTACTTATTGACTTGTTCTGGGGAGAACAACTTCTCTCTAGACATTAGTGGAGTTTAACAGCTGAGTGTGGTCATGGAAAGAGTGACTATGGCCATACCCTGAGGTATGCTCCCTGAAGAGTAACAGCAGAGGTTGAACAAGGAGGGGATGGAGGGAAGGAATTCACTGAAATAATCCATTCAGCCCAAATGAAGAAGCAAATAACATAACAAACCCCAGAATGGGGAGCCCAGCACATATCTTATGCGATACTCCTTCCTAGCCATGATTGATCCAGTGATGGGCAAAATACCTAAGCAGGGCCCAAGAAAGCCTTCCCTGGCATGTTTTATGGGATAGGTTGGGTAAGATTTCTCCCTCTCTTTTTGAGAAGATCTGAGGATGGAAGCTTAGGAATGCTGGCAGCCATGTTCCCCACCCCCTACAAAAACTGCCCGTAGCATGAAAGAACAAAGCCAACAAACCAGAGAGAAATAGAACAAGAGGCAAAAAGTGATGCACAACCCCAGGAGAGAGAATGCATGCAAAAAACATCTGGGCAGGTAGAGGGACCCACCTGACTCTAGTTATCCCAAAGGCCAACTTCAACACCTCTCTTCTTGTGTTATGGCTATCTAAGCCAATCAGATCTCTCTCCTTTTTTTTCTTTTATATGAACTAATTAGAATTAGGGTTCTATTCCTTTCATACAGTGTCCTGACTAATACACATTCTAAGTCTGTTTCTTATTTGTATAGACTCAGAAAAATCTCTGGTTTGCAGCAAAAAAATTAGAAGTGGTTTCCTCTTCCCAGAGCTCTTAGTTGTGAATTAAAGAGAAGTATTGACAGAGGCTCACATATGACAGTCCACAAACCATTCTAATTTTTGTTTGACTATGTAATTCTCATTTTTATTTTAGTTCTCAGATCACTTAATCATATCATTCATCCAGTAATCACTTATTGTTGGTCTTCTATGTGCAAGAAACTGGAGTCAATAAAACAGCTCCTCGTACCTTTGAGAGGCTTACAACTTAGTAATAATCATAACAGCAAATACACATCAGGGCATTGTTCTAAGTGCTTAATGCAACAGTTCCTTTAATCCTCACCACAATCCTATGAATGGCCTCCTTTTTATGGATGATGAGACTGACCCACAGAGACTACAAGTAGCTTGTCCAGTGCCCATAGCTAGTGAATGATGGATCTGAGGTTTAGCACCTGAGCTGTGTGGCCCAGAGCCCAAACCCCTAACCTCTGTTCTGCTGCCTCTTCTAGTATTAAAGACTCAACCTTTATCACAAATGTCTTTATATGAGAAAGTATTTGAGGTGATAGATACCCTAAATACCCTGATTTGATCATTACACATTGTATGCATGTATCAAAATATTACATGTACTTTCTATATATGTACAATTATTATGTTATTGATAAAAAATATTTAAAAAGAAAGTATAGTTATCATTCACATTAAGTTCTTTATATAGTAAGTTTCAGAAGTACCATATCTTAATTGTACCTGCATAAAATGAATCTACAAGTTGTTAAAGTATTTTACATATACAGAAGCATCTATAACATAGAGATAAATAGATTTGTTTACATGTTTAGCAATTAAAACTTTTTCTCATGAACACAGCTTCCTTAGTGTTTTCTAACACTTAACCACTATTTTTTCCAATTCTAAAAGGATACATTTATTTTAAATATGTAAAAAATACAGAAAAATTAAAAATCAGGCATAATTCTACCATCTATATATCTCTTGATAATATTTATTATTCAGTTCATGGTATAATCTTATAATTTTTATTTCTGTTAGGTAGAACATGTAATATTTTGATACATGCATACAATGTATAATGATCAAATCAGGGTATTTAGGTTATCTATCACCTCGAATACTTTCTCATATAAAGTAATCCCAGCAAGTTCTGTTTCTCTATTTATTTCGCCAAGTATGAGAATGTCAGTTTTAATATGTTATATAGTTTCTATTCCAATTTAGATTCAAAGGGATGCTTTTCAGTATATTATTGCGTTTTTTGATAATTTATATCGAGATTGTTTCATGCAACACTGAACTACATTAACATAATTTCTAGAAACTAAGAGTGTGCACTAATTGTATGTTTCACAGCTATTATACCTCATTTAATTCAGTGCATATTCCTGGATACCCATGAGCAGGGCAAATAGGCCACTGCTTATTTAAGAAGCATCAATTGAATTCCTTTTCTTCAAAAAATAATTCTTTCTAACTCCTGTCTGAATTATTACTTTTAAAAAAAGGCTCACCTGATATTTAAAGGGGTTTGATTTTTAAGACTGCATTATTCAAATGCAAATACTTTAGAATCTTGATGACCATAACTAGTATCGACTAATGTCTTTTAACATATAAACTGGAAATAGTCGAGTTAGTTCTCTGGAAAAGAAATTAGTTTCAGGGAGTAAAAAAAATGAATGGAATTTTAATAGCCAAGTGGCGTAGGTTCAAATCCTGCCTCTACCATGGCGTGGTTGTACTTTTCTTCTCTGTACCTCAGTATCCATGTCTGGAGAGAAGAAAGCATTATTAATTATTCTGATAAATTATTATTACTATCAATAATCATAGGTCAGCATTAGATGAGTTAATACAGTTAAGATGACAAGAATATTATCTTATTGAATATATTTTTTTAGTGCCTACTATGTGCAGGACACTGAAGGGTGCTAAAGATTCAGCAGTGAACAAAAGAGATTTTTATTTAAAAAGCCCCTGACTAAATAGAGTTTATATTCTACTGGAGTGAGAAAGACAAAAACCAAATAAATAAATATGTAGTATCATAGATGATGATGAATGTTGTGGAGGGGGAAAATAAAGCAAAAGGGGGATAAAGAGTGCCAGTTTGGAGGTGGAGAGTTCAATGTTAAATAGGGTGGTGAGGAAAAGCCTTGCTAAAAAGATGATTCTTGAACAATCATGTGAAGAAAAAGGAATAAGCCATGTAAATATCTGAGAAAAGGGAGTTCTAGGCAGAGAGAACAGAGACAGTACAAAGTCCCCTTGAAAAGCTGCAATTATGGTTGATATAAAAGAACAATTATGGATAATATAGAAACTATGAAATGTACATGGGCCATGGGCCATGTCTGTGCAAAAATAAAGCAACTAGTTAAGAAGTTAAAATTTTAGTTAGTGAGATCAACTTCCGGTGTGATAGCATGAGGAGTTTTGCTGACCCACTTTCCAGTGAAACTGGCCAAAATTTTAAAAACAAAACAAAAAACAAACAAAAAACCATTCAAAACTTATGGAAATCGTCCTAAGGGCAAATGGCAAATGAACAAACACCTATTCAATAAAATCTATGAAAAGTAGGTAAGAAAGATGAGAGTCTGTGGTATTTGAACAAAGACCATTCCCTGTCCTCTCCTAAATCAGTGAGGCAGAGACTCCATTCCAGCCAAGAACACAGGGCTCCCTCTTCCTCTAGCTCCCAGCTAGAGGGCTTTCTTCCTGAGAGGAGCAGGGCTGCAGCATTTCTCATCCTTCTCTCAGTACCTGCTGCTGGGGCTAAGTCCCAGACATGCACTGGCAGAGGCTCTACCTTGGGTGTGGTATGCTGAGAATACTGGGACCCTGAGAGACCGTTCCCTGGCTCCTGAGGTGGTGGTTCCATTCCAGGAGAAGCAAGTTGATAGGAACTCAGGCTTCCCCCTCATACCAAGCACTCAGCTCCTACAACAAGAATGTCAAATAGAAAGAAGTTTGTTATCCTCTTTACCCCCAGCTCCAGAGTCCTGGCTGAAAGAATTTGTCTGAGGGGAGAGTCAGGTCATACACTAGGTAGTTCTAGTCTCTTCCCAACAACTGACTTTATTTACAAGAGAGTATGGAAAAATTTAAGCCTAAGGGTGATCTCAAGAACAGTAGAGATTGTGGTGAAAGGCAATTAGAAGGAGATTTGTGAATCTAATTAAGATATAGCAAGACTGTAGGCTGGCTAGTTTATTGGAGAAAAGGGGGAATAAGACAGCTAGGCTCAGAACAAATATCAAACTCTGACAAAAACTATTTCAAAGTAGCCATTATAAATATTCTCAAAGAACTAAAGGAAAGCATGATTAAAGAAGTAAAAGAAGGTATGATGACAATGTCACATCAAATAGAAAATATCAATAAAGGGAAATTATTAAAAAGATCCAAATGGAAATTCTGGAGTTGAAAAGTACAGTAACTGAGGCCGGGTGCGGTGGCTCATGCCTGTAATCCTAGCACTCTGGGAGGCCGAGGCGGGTGGATCGCTCAAGGTGAGGAGTTCGAAACCAGCCTGAGCAACAGTGAGACCCTGTCTCTACTGAAAGTAGAAAGAAATTAATTGGACAACTAAAAATATATAGAAAAAATGAGCCGGGCATGGTGGCACATGCCTGTAGTCCCAGCTTACTTGGGAGGCTGAGGCAGAAGGATCACTTGAGCCCAGGAGTTTGAGGTTGCTGTGAGCTAAGCTGACGCCATGACACTCACTCTAGCCCGGGCAACAGAGCGAGACTCTGTCTCAAAAAAAAAAAAAGAAAAGAAAAGAAAAGTACAGTAATTGAAATTTAAATATTCACTAGAAGGGCTCAACAGTCGATTTGAATTGGCAGAGGAAAGAATCAGGGAACTTGAATATAGATCAATAGAGATTATGCAAGCCAAAGAACAGAGAGAAAAAAGAAAGAAGAAAAGTGAACAGAGCTTTAAAGAAATGTGGAAGACCAACAGGTGCACCAACATACAAGTAATGAGAATATCAAGAGAGGAGAAAAAAGAGAAGAAAAAATATCCTAAGGAATAATAGCCCCAAATTTCCTCAATATGTATTGAAAGACACTAAGTGCCCATCAATACATGAGTGGATTAATAAAATGTGGTATATGTATACCATGGAATACTATTCAACTATAAGAAACAACGGTGATATAGCACCTATGGATAGAGCTAGAACCCATTCTATTAAGTGAAGTATCCCAAGA
>CAUYRT010069539.1:0-16470 GCA_963574885.1 Lepilemur ruficaudatus
CAGGAGTTGGAAACCAGCCTGAGCAAGAGTGAGACCCTGTCTCTACTAAAAATAGAAAGAAATTAATTAGCCAACTAAAAATATATAGAAAAAATTAGCCGGGCATGGTGGTGCATGCCTGTAGTCCCAGCTACTTGGGAGACTGAGGCAGGAGGATTGTTGAGCCCAGGAGTTTGAGGTTGCTGTGAGCTAGGCTGATGCCACGGCTCTCTAGCCTGGGCAACAGAGTGAGACTCTGTCTAAAAAAAAAAAAAAAATAGATCCTTAACATACAGCCATTTTAAAAAGAAAGGGGTAAGTCAGCGAGTTCAGATGCGGAGTTATCTGTAAGATATTTTACCAAATGAAGAAGGCAAGATGCAGACCAGTGTGCACAGTATGCTTTCATTTGTGTCAAAAATAAAAAGGAAGGTAGTATATCCAAAGTTTGTTTCAAAATGCAAGGGGTATTTTTGAAGGTACATCCGTCGGGATCCCAACAAGGAATGCACAGCACACTCACACAGAGTAATGGAGCAGACCGTGTACCTGCACGGCATGTGCACATTTGTAGGCAGGTGGTCACCAGCCAGAGATGGTGAAGCCCTGTGGAGATAAACAGTGGGGACCCTAATGTCCCTTAGTATCAGCAGCACTGAGGGAGGGAGGCATTTCTATGTCTCAAACACTTTGTTTAAATAAGAAATTCAGCAGAAGTGGAGATTCTACCATGTTCTTTACCCTCATGTACACGGGAGAAAAGGGAAGTAGAAATGAATCATTTTGGCTTAATAAATAAAGTTCACAAATATTGATACATTTCAGAAAAGTGGTGCTGATTTCAATCCAATTCAGTATAAAAATTTATAAGACCAAATAAGAAAAAATTGTAAGACAACAATCTGAACTCCAGGCCTTCCAGAGATTAAAGGTTACTTTCGCCAAACACAGCAGCCATCTCTGAAGTCCAGGTGTCTAATAAAACTCCTTGGTTAGAAATAACATTTGTAAGGACAATTTTAGGGAGCAGGAGAAAAAAATGTTTTTTTTATAATTGTAGGGAAGAGGGAACATTTTCTTCTCTTAGCCTTGCTGAGATGTCTTTCACCAACATCAAAAAGAGTCTAATGGTTTCAAAGCTGAGAATTGAGGTTCCAATTCTTGACACTGATGGAAAAGAGTGTGGGCCTGGGAAACTCAAAAATGACAAAATAATGAAACATTATTAATAAATGAGACCTAGGGCATACGAATCTGCAGGTATAAGGGGGAAGTTGAGTCTCTCAAAGGCTGGAGGTGACTCCTGCTCACTCTGATGTATCACTCCGGCTAGGTGTCCGCTGGTCCCCCCATTGTGGGGCACGGGGCAGCATACTGGCACTCATGAGTGGCCCCTGTGAGTCTCACCTTTGTGCAATCCCCTCCCCTTGAGTGCAGGCGGAACCTGTGACTCCTAACCAATGCACTATGGCTAAGTTGAAGGGATGCTGTAGATATAATTAAGGTCCCCAATTCGGTGAGGCCTTTAAAAGTTCAAAGTAGAAACTTCCTTGAAGGGAGAGATTTAAGGAAGTCAGTCTCCCTTATTGGCCTTGGAGAAGCAAGCTGCCATGGATTCTGCAGACATAAGGGAATGAATCTGCCAATAACCCCTGGGGTGCTTAGAAGGGGATCCTTCCCTAGCCAGGGGTCTAGTGGCCAACAGCTGGGTTTCAGCCTTGTGAGGCCCGAGCACAGGAGCAAGCTGGGCCCTGCTGAACCCCTCACCCACAGTGACTGCCAGATAATTAATGGGTATTATTTTAAGATGCTAAATTTGTGATGATTTGGTGCTTAGCAGTAGAAAACTTACATGGGGGATCTAGAAGCTTCCTGTTCTATGTCCCTTTGGAGAACATTGCTGATCTCTCTGTTCACATCTGCTCACTTTTAGCGTAGCCTTTGGAGAAGCAAACATGTTAGTTTGCTCAGGCAGTACCTGTGTTTAGTTTCTCTATCAGCCCTTCTAGGGACAGGTGTTGATACAGTGGTCGTGCACAGGGGCACACCCCCACCCTCCCCTACTCCCTGTCTTTTCAGGGGTATCCAGAGGCAACTGAGGCTCCGGAAGCTGCCACCCCTGTGGGGAATTCCTGCGCCTCCTGGGACACAGCACAGCCTGGCCAGCGTCTCACCCTCGAGCTTCTGTCCGGGGGCTTCCATGAGTGCCAACCTGCAATCTGTGTCTCCTTCCCAACCTGGATCTGCCTGACTATGGTCACGGCACCATGCGTGGGCCGTCAGCCTGGCAGGGGCTTCAGACAAGGCCACTGACATTTGTTCTTTTAACTAAACACTGCTTGAGAATCTGTGTTTGCTGATCCCAGACATAAGTAATGTGGGAACACAGATGTAAAAGAGATAGTGTCCCTGTCGTTGAGAAGACAAGATAAGTGCTAATGTAGTCAAGCACAGGCCTGACTGCTCACTGCTTGCAAGAGCTACTCACAAGAATGAGGTGCGGTGAAAGGAAGATGACTTCATTCCAGAGCGAGCAGTAGGGAAATAGCCCAGGCT
This sequence comes from Lepilemur ruficaudatus, assembly GCA_963574885.1. Lineage (NCBI taxonomy): Eukaryota > Metazoa > Chordata > Mammalia > Primates > Lepilemuridae > Lepilemur > Lepilemur ruficaudatus. Next base: position 2,536 of record CAUYRT010069539.1, read on the forward strand.
CATGCCTCAAAGAAACCATTTTGAAGTCGTGGACTGAGGGTAGGGGCTTAAAGGAGGAATTTGGTATGCGGGGCATGTAGGTGTGGCAAGGAAGGTGGCCTGTCCCGATGACTATCTTAAATTATTGCTCCCCTCGTTTAAATTATTGCTCCCCTCGTGAATCCGCTGGGCCATCTCAAAGGCCGTTTATCTATAGATTAACTGTGGCCTTCAGGGAATCTCCTGGTCGGGGTCTGCATTGTTTAGAGAGTTAGGTGGGGGCCTTATGCAAGGAGGCATCTGGTGGGAAGGAGGGTGGAAAGGTCAGTATTTCCTCACTGGGAGCATGACAAGGAATGGGCAGGAAAAGCTCAAAATGGGGCGCTGAGAACCAGGGCACAGACTACAATAAAGATTCCTTTCAGAATGAATGAAGGAAGTGCCACAAGCATTAGCACCGAGGACTCAGATGCCACGGAAACCGCTGTGTCCTTCTTCCCCTGTTGCAACTCCTGCTTTGTGTCAGGCAGTCAGGGGCGCTGTCTGTGCTGGGGTGGGGCCCAGGGCTACCGGTGCCAGATTTCACTCTCATTCTTTCTCTCCTTTCTCTCTCTCTGTCTCTCTCTGTCTCTCTGTCTCTCTTTTCCTCTCTTTCTGCTTTCTGTCTCTCTTCTCTGACCCTCTCTCTTGCCCTATCTCTCTCTGTCTCTGTTTCTCTATCTCTCTCCTGTCTCACTCTCTCCCCACACGTCTCACTCACGCTGAGTGAGTCACCCCAGCTTTCCCCCCGCTCCTCCTGTTCTCTCTCACCTCTCTCCTCTCGCTCCCTCATTAAGACGAGGACCGTGGTCTTCTAAATGCTCCAACTTGATTGTGGTCTTCCTGGTTGAGCCCGTCCAGGACTGCCTTTGGCTACTGGGCAACGTGGGCAGGCCTCTCGCCCATCCACGCTCCTCTACCCCGGGCTCTTCCCACCTCTCCACCCCCCTTGCTCGGGCCCTCCTGTCTCCCCTGAACACCTGCCCGCCCCTGCTCAGGCCCTCTCCTGCTCTGGACCTGAGCACCACCCAGCCCGTGCACAGCGCCAGCCACTCCGCAGCTGGTGGTGAGTGTTGGACGCACACAGGGTGCTCAGCCTCCTGGGACTGCCTCCCTGACTCCCGGCTCCCACCTTGGGCCCCACCACTGTCCCAGCCTGGCCTGCACATTTGCTGGTGTCTGGAAGACGGGAATGAGGTCTTTCGCCCTGTGTTTCTCCAGAAAGGTGCGCGGCACAGAGCCAGGCTCAGGCAGTGTTTGCTGGATGAGTGAATGAATGAATGAGTTCCAACCCTACGTATTCAGCAGACAGCTATGGGAGATGGCAGCTTCCCAGTAACCACAGCCCCCAACTTCAGCCAGGAGAGATGCCAGGGCGTGGGCAGGCTGCCGAGGGTGTGGTGGGCAGGCCAGGGAACAGCGAGGAGGAAGGCTCCCTTGGGTGACAGCCCCTGAGCATACCCTAGGATGTGACTGCTGACTCTGAGGCTAGGCCTGTGGGAGGAGGCCCTACCCAGCTGGGCCTTTTATAGGATTTACTGCAAAGAGGCTACGCACCCGCTGGTTATATGTGGGGGTCCTGGGGTGGGCCAGGCCCAAGGAGCAGTCCCAGCCACACCCCATTTTCTCACTGTACCACACTAGGCAGCCAGTGTTTCCCCTCACTAAATGGAGGTGATGATGGTCCCTGCCCTGTAGGCTGCTGGGATGCTGAAAGGAGATAAGTATAAAAAGCCCCTGGCATGTGACACTCAGTTTGAATTACGATGACAGTAATGATCATTATCATGGAACCTGAACCTCCAAGGAGGAAACCTGGCAGCCAGACTCTGGGACACTGCAGGCTTGCTCACTGGCCCCACCCAGGAACTTTAGGGATTTGCTGCAGGCTGAGAAAAATCCCAGAGCACTGCTCACCCAAAAGCGTCATCTTCTGCCTGGCGCCAGCAGCCCAACCCCACCCGACCCTCACCCTCTGCACCCAGGCAGCAGTGGGGCTGTTTAAGGTGCACAAGGATTGGGCATCTACTATGTATGTGTCAGGCACTTACTCAAACTAAACCTTCATAAAAGGCTTAGTATTCTAATTTTACAGATATGCAAAATATGGCTCCAAAAGAGGAAGTAACTTATCCAAGACCACACAGCTGTCTGGTGAGGTTAGCTCTGGAGCCCTCCACTGCTCCTGCCGATCTGCTGAGTCCTATGGGAGTCTGGGGGCTGGGGACCATGCCACAGTCCAGGCTTCAGTATGTTCATGGAGAGGGTCATCCTAGGGCAGGGGGCCACCCACGCATGCACTCCCCAGGCCGTAGCACCACGGCCAAGCCATGCATGGCATTTTTTGAAATATCAAACCTTTCCACAAAGTTTTCCTTGTGCTTGTTTTTGGCTGCCCTTGCTTTGCTGATACCCTAGAGGGAGCTTATCTTGGTTATAAAGCCCTGTCCCCTGGGACTCAGGGATAGTTTCAGGCCTGAACTGTATGCAGAGGGGTAAGCATGTGCCTTGTATGTTTTTCTGGGGAGAAATATTTAGCACTCATGAAATTCTCAAAAGGTCTCTGGTGTCAAGACACTAGGAACTTCAATCTAAGCAACTCTTCTCTTTCTCCAAAGCAGGGGTGAACAGCAGTGTTTCTCAACTCAAAATGTGCTTATGAGTCACCGAGGGGTCCTATGAAAAGGCAGATTCTGATTCAAGGGCTCAGGGGTGGGCTGAGATTCCTTGTTTCCATCAGCTCCCAGGTGAGGCTAATTCCCTGTACCGTAGGTAGGGTAGCACAGGTGTAAACCTATCCCTGCTCCTGGCAGCTGGCTCCATCAGGAGAGAATGGTCAAAGATAATCACGAAAAAAAAAGGCCCAGGCTCTTGGGTCCTGAGAGAGGGACAGAATGTCTTGATGACCTGACTTTCTCCTCCCTGCACCTGCAGACTATTCCTCTTTTCTCTAAGAGCTGAGAGGGCCAAATCTAAGAGCCTGGACCCCCTTCATTTTATCCCTGAACCAGCCACTGATGCCCATGTGACGTCAGGCAAGTTGCTTGCCCTCCGTGGGCCAGTCTTCTCCTTTACTGAAAAGGAACCAGCTTGTCTGGTGTGGACATCCTGAGAAGGAAATGACAGACTCTGTGAGCTTTCAAACACTGTATTTCTGAAAATGATGTCACACTGGTTCATAGCCAGGGTCTGGGAAAGCAGGAGACAAGTGAAAGACCAGAATAAAAAATACTTGTAATATATGTGATAAAGAAAACATGTTATTAATATACAAAGAGCACTAACCAATCGATAAGAAAAAAAAAATCCAAGGGAAATGGGAAATCAAGACGAACAGGCAGGTCATAAACCAGGAAATTCAAATGGTCATGAACATATTATACAATAATATCTAACATGTACCCAGCCCTTACTTTGAGCCACAAACTGTGCTAGCACTTTACATGTAGAGTGCTATTAAGTCCTCAAATCCAGCTAATAAGGCAAGGGCCATTACTGTCCTCTTTCTACAGATGAAGAAACTGAGGTCTGAGGAGGAACAACCACTTGCTTAGCAACACACAGCTTGACAGACCGGAGCAGGAACTCTCACCTGGACGGTCTGACAAAACACCACCTCACTTGCAGAGAAGGGATTGCAAATCAAAATAACCATGAAGATATCTTTTTTTCACTTACCAAACTAGCCAAAGTGGTAAAGTTTGATAAAACCCAAATATTGATGCGGATGGGATAAAATAAGCATTTTTATGTATCATTTGTGCTATCTTTCTGGAGAGCAGTTTGCTAATGTCCACAGACATTTCGTATGTACCACCTGATGAAAATGTACCCAATAGTATCACACATGCACATAAAACTATACATGCAAACATATTTATTTTATATTGTTTTTATAATAGCAAAGGAATATGGGAAATAGGAACTCTCACTCATTGCTACTGGGAATGCAAAATTGTATAGCTACTCTGAGAGAGAGTTTGGCAGTTTCTGATGAAGCTACACACAGTCTTACAGCAATGGCACTCCTGGGTATTTAGCCAACTGAGTTAAACTTACATCCACACAAAAACCTGCACACAAATGTTTACAGCACCTTTATTCATAATAGCCACCAAGATGTCCTTCAGTAGATGAATAAACTCTGCCACATCCATACAATATAATATTCAGCAATAAAACCAAATGAGCTGTCAAGCCATGAAAAGACATGGAGGAAGCTTACATCCCTATTGCAAGGTGAAAGAAATATGCTACATGATTCCAACTATATGAAATCCAGGAAAAAGCAAAACTATAGCAATAGTAAAAAGAGCAGGTGTCAACAGGAGTTCAGGGGAAGGCAGAAGGGATGATAAACTGAGGACAGGGTATTATTAGGGGTAAAACTATTCTGCATGATTCTGTAATGGTAGATACATGATGTGAATTTGCACAGAGAAGTGTGCAACACAAAGAGTGAAATGTAACATAAACTATGATCTTTAGGAAATAATAATGTATCAACATTGGCTCATTCATTGTAAAAAATGTACCCTGTTCTACATTATGCAAGGTGTTAATTGCAGAAACTGTGCAAATGCGAAAGTGCACGGGTGCTCTCTGTTCCATCTGCACAATTTTTCTGTTAATCTACATCTCTTCTAAGAAATGAAGTTTATTAATTTAAAAATATAGAGATATAACATAAAGTCCAGAAAAAGAGAATTGGTTTAATGAAAAAAGGTACTTGTATTCCATGCAATAAACATACCAGTGAGAAAGGGGATAGAATCTGTATATGGCAATATTATCTACAAGATATCTTAATCTTAAAAAAAGAAATGCAAAATGGTATCTAAGTGGGATCTCACTTGTGTGAAATAGAGGTCTAAGCTTGTGATTACAGAGGGAGTTTGCTGGAGAATTCACAGAAATTATCATAAGTGGTAACCTGTGGGAATTTCAAAGGGAGAAGAGGGCCAGACCTTCACTGTACACTATCCGAAATTCTTATCATGGACATGCACAACGTTTAAAAACAAAAGGCCAAGGTCTGCACTGTTTTAAATTCTTATCGTAAATATATATTACTTTCATTTTTGAAAAGACAGACAAAAAGCCAGGCCTGTAGTCACAGACTGGAGTGTGAATTCTTGCAGCCAAATTCCAGAGTTTGAATGCAGCAGCCCTCATGTGACCATGAGGACAGCCCCCACTGTACCCTAAAGACAGCAGAGCAGAAGTATGGAAGAAACCTGAGGCCGAGCCTGGTGGCTCACACATGTAATCCCAGCACTTTGGGAGGCTGAGGCAGGAAGGTAAACATCCCAATGGTTAGGTCACTTTCAGTTTGAAATTCGGTTGCTTGCAGCCAGAAGGGGCTAAGGGAGACAGCATCTCAGAGAGCCTTGTGAGCATGGAATGAGACAGGAGTCCTTGCTGGGGACACAACCACTCCCTGCCGCCACCCCCTGCACCCCCACCAAGAAGAAAAGCCCCAGGCACAGCCCTCAGTACACTTCTGATGGGCAGCTCTCCCCAGTCCTGCTGCCACCCACCGGCTATGAGGAACAGGCTCTCCCTCCTCCCTCTCTCTCGGCTACCATCACCCTTCGCTCTGCCTAGGGCACAGCTGGAGATGGTGCCAGGCAAGGCATCATGGGGGGGCCCTTGGGCTCAGCCCTTCTCCTCCTGCAGTGAATCTCAGCCCCTTACCCCGCACCCCCAACCCCACCATAGGCTTTCTTGCCAGACATTCCTGGCTGAGAAGAGGCACAGCCCCAGGTGTCCACACCCTCTCCCATGACCCAGGAAGAGGACCCTGTCTGGGCAGCCCCATTGGACACACTTAGAGGCTCTAGGTAAATTTTATGTTTTTATTTTGTTGTTGTTGTTTTATTTTTTTATTTTTTATTTCAGCATATTACGGGGGTACAAATGTTTAGGTTACATATATTGCCTTTGTCCCACCCAAGTCAGAACTTTAAGCATGTTCTAGGTAAATTTTAAAATAAAATCAGACTACTGAAGGGTTACACAAACATATAGCTTACCTAGGATGAGGAAGTCGTCTTCATCCAGCCCCTCCTCGTGGACAACCCACATTTGGAATCAAAGGTCTAAGTAAAGTAGGCCTGTCTTTCCTTCTGAAGGTCCTGGCTGTCCCCTGCTTGGGCTCCACCCTCTCCTCTTCAGTCCTCTTCTCTGGAATCTTCATCTGCCCTCTGGCTTTGCCTGGAGCACCCACAGGAGGCGAAGGAGACAGGGAAGTGCAAGGCACCACGTGGGCAGGCTCAGTGGCTCCCAGGCTACACCCCTAGGTGTCCACTAGGGCTGTGGACTGGTACCGCTCCATGGCGTGTTAGGAACTGGGCCGCACAGCAGGAGGTGAGCGGTGGGCAACCGAGTGAAGCTTCATGTGTATTTATAGCCGCTCCCCGTTGCTCACATCACAGCCTGAGCTCCGCCTCCTGCCAGATCAGCAGCAGCATTAGATTCTCATAGGAGCGCGGACCCTACTGTAAACTATGCATGCGAGGGATCTGGGTTGTGTGCTCCTTATGAGAATCTGATGCCTGGTGACCTGAGATGGAGCTGAAGTGGTGACGCTAGCGCTGGGGAGTGGCTGCAAATACAGATTATCATTAGCCGAGAGGTTTGAAACACAGAGACCATAATAAATCAATTGCTTGCAGATTCATATCAAAACCCTATCAGTGAGTGGCAAATGACAATTAAGCTGCATCTGGTGGCAGGATTTATAGTGGCAAGTGAGCATCTTACTTCAATTGTACAGCTACACCCGGTGGCAGGCTTTAAGTCAGAATCCGACACTTATTTTAGTCTGCACACGGCCTGCCCATTATCTTACTTACCACTTCCATCTGTGCCTCTTTCCTGCACTGCAGTCACAGTTTTGGTAAGCCCACAAACTAAGTCTAGCAAAAATGAGTGAAAAACAAACATTTCTGAGGATCTCCTTTGAAACGGGGGAAAGACCCAATGATGAGACAGCAGAAGACTCTAAGACTGCCAACAAAATGAAAGCTGCATTTGAAAGAAAATATCAAGAGTCAGGCAGGGTGCGCGGTGGCTCACACCTGTAATCCTAGCACTCTGGAAGGCAGAGGCGGGCGGATCACTCAAGGTCAGGAGTTTGAAACCAGCCTGAGCAAGAGCTAGACCCCGTCTCTACTAAAAATAGAAAGAAATTAATTGGCCAACTAAAAATACATAGAAAAAATTAGCCGGGCATAGTGGTGCATGCCTGTAGTCCCAGCTATTTGGGAGGCTGAGGCAGAAGGATTGCTTGAGCTCAGGAGTCTGAGGTTGCTGTGAGCTAGGCTGATGCCACAGCACTCTAGCCCAGGCAACAGAGTGAGATCCTGTCTCAAAAAAAAAAAAGAAAAGAAAAGAAAAGAAAATACCAAGAGTCTTACTTAAAATATGGGTTCATTGCAATAGATGATCACATTCTCCAATGCTTTGTGTAATATGTGGCAACCGGCTATCCAATGAAGCCATGAAACCTTCAACCACATGGAGACCAAGCACCCTGCATTAAAAGACAAGCCTTTGGAGTTCTTCAAAAGAAGAAAACATGAACATGAAGAACAGAAGAATTACTGAAGGCCACCACTTCATCAAGTGTGTCTGCACTGAGAGCATCATTCTTAGTGGCCAACCGCATGGCTAAAGCTAAGAAGCCCTTTATTATGGGTGAAGAGTTGATCCTGCCTGCTGCTAACAACATTTGCCATGAACTTGTAGTTCAAAAGGTAGCACGTGTTCCTCTTTTGGCTGGCACCATAACTAGATGAATTGATGAAATAGCAGAGGATACTGAGGCACAATCGTTAGAGAGGATTAATGCGTCACCGTGGTACACAATCCGGGTTAACAAGTCTATCGATGTTCACAACAAGGCAACAATGCTTGTTTTCGTGTGATATATTTTTCAGGAGAATGTCATGAGGATATGTTAAGTGCACTTTTATTGCCAGCTGACACCACAGCTGCAGAACTATTCAAGTCTTTGAATGATTACATATCAGGAAAACTGAATTGGTCGTTCTGTGTGGGTATATGCACGGATGGAGCAGCTGCCGTGACTGGCCAGCTTTCTGGTTTCACTACTCAGGTCAAGGAGGTCGCTTCTGAATGTGAGTCTATTCACTGTGTCTTCCATAGAGAAATGCTGGCTAGCTGGAAAATGTCACCTGACTAAACAACATTTTGCAGGATGTGATTAAAATGATCAATCACATTAAAGTACTTGCCCTTAATAACATCTGCTCGTGCAGGAGATGGACGCAGAGCACACATGTCTTCTCTTACACCCAAAAGTGAGATGGCTCTCTAAAGGTAGATCACTGGCCAGAGTTTTAGAGTTTCGACAGCCACTCCAGAGATTTCTTTTAGAAAAACAGTCACCACTGGCAGCACATTTCTGTGACATGCAAAATTTGCTTACTTTTGTGACATATTCAACCTGCTCAACCAACTTGATCTGTCACTTCAGGGGAGAACAACTGTGCTCAAGTCGGCAGATAAAGTGGCTGCATTCAAAGCCAAACTGGAATTATGGGGGTGATGAGTGAACATTGGGGTTGTTGACATGTTTCAAACATTAGCAGAGATTTCGAATGAGGCTTCTTTCTCCCAGCTGGTGCATGATCACCTAGCTCAGCTTTCAAATGAGTTTGAGCATCTTCCCAACCACAAAAGACCCCTGAACTGGGAAGGAATGGATCCACGACCCATTTGTAAATAAGCCAGGTGAATCAACTTTGTCTGTGCTGCAAGAGGATTAACTGCTTGAGATTGCAAATGACAGTGGCCTTAAAAGTGTGTTTGGGGCCGGGCGCAGTGGCTCACGCCTGTAATCCTAGCACTCTGGGAGGCCGAGGCGGGCGGATTGCTCAAGGTCAGGAGTGCGAGACCAGCCTGAGCAAGAGCGAGACCCCGTCTCTACTATAAATAGAAAGAAATTAATTGGCCAACTAAAAATATATACAAAAAATTAGCCGGGCATGGTAGCACATGCCTGTAGTCCCAGCTACTTGGGAGGCTGAGGCAGTAGGATTGCTATAGCCCAGGAGTTTGAGGTTGCTGTGAGCTAGGCTGACGCCACGGCACTCACTCCAGCCTGGGCAGCAGAGTGAGACTCTGTCTCAAAAAAAAAAAAAAAAAATTATTATCTAGGTAAATTTCAGGAAAATAGAGAAGGCAAGAATAAGAAAAGACTTTCTCAGAACGAAGAGGCTAAAACAAAGGAGAAAGAGAACCTCACATTCTTAAAAAGTTTTATTTGTAAAGCTAAGAAAAGAAGCTGATTATTTTATAAACACATGTAGATCCTGTACAATCTCCCAAGGAAAGCCTTAAGCACATAAAAGTACCTACAACAATACTGGACTCAAAAATGGAATTCAATAAATACTTAGTTGACTGATTAATCATACAAATCATGAGGGAAAGCATGTGCTTTAATAAATCACTTAGTACATACACTCATACTTCAGATTGCAGATAAAAAGCTATTGGTGATGATTAGGTTGGTTGACAGGCCACATGCTGTAATTCTAGATCTAAAATCTAAATAGAAATTAATATGTTAAATTAGCCATATAATGGGGGAAATGAATAGCTCAAGAGCATATTGAACTTGATATTTGTTTAAACACATGCTGAGCCTTTTAAATCAAAAGAGGATATACTTACAGAAAAGTTATTCGTGGTTGGCACTATGCTAAGATTCTTTATAGGAAAGAATCAAAGAGCACTCAAAAAATCTTTTATAATCTACAGTACAGTAGTGAAGCAATGAATTCTTTGGTTAATTCAAATAGAAACTGGCCAAGTGAATTAAAAAACTGCACAAAATTAGTTCCCAACAGGTTTCTGAGAATTAGACACCGAAAAGAACTAATAACTAAGAAGTTTCAGTGGTCATTTCAATTGTCTTTTTACAAGTCAATAAATTTAAAGTTGCTAGTTTTTTTCAGCATTATGTTACAAAATCTGTATACTTTACTATTACTTAAATCTTGTTTTTATATTTAATTCATCTAGGATAATGAACAGATAGGAAAGTAACAAAATTTACACTTAAGTGATTTTTAAAAGATTGGATAGAATTTTTCACCTTTAAGTGACAGGCTCTCTAGAATGACAAGTAATGTGACAGGTAAAAGTAAACGAAACAAAATTAAATTACCCTTGTCATTCATCTTGCTCCTTTTGTGTAGTAAATCTAGGTTCAGAGTGACACATTCTGAATTTTACTATTGAAGCACTAAATGAATCTGTCTCCTCCACAATGGTAGTTCCACCACAGCAGTGATACATATCCTCATTTTAATTAACCTAATGGTCTATTCACCGATCATACTTGGAGGTCTATTTCATTACCCTAAATTAACATTTTCTTTCCATTAAAGTTGCAGATAATAAAAAAGACATTGCTTTCATGTGTGGTTTACAACACATTTAATCTATAGTACTCTTTTGCTTAGTGATTACAAGCACTTAAATGCTCTTTGAAAAGCACTTAGAACTACTAGCAGCCTGATGATTTATTTACTCATATACAGGGAAAGCCATTAATAAGGAAAATAAAAATGTAATATTTCAAGAATAAAAATACCTATTCATTAGCTCAATGAAAGCCATTCTAAGAAAGGTGTTGATTGATCTCGTTTTAAAAGGTATGACGGTTCTCTTCAAAGTAAATGGGTTTGTATTTACTTAAAATAATCAAATAATCTTGACACATTTTGTCATTTTATTCTCCTTACAATGAGAAGATTTACTTTCTCAAGTTTAGAGTCAGACACAACAACAATAATAAAGTAATTTTAATTGTTCAAGAGAACTGTTTAAAGACTTTTCCTAGCAAATGTTTGCCAATTTAATGAGAAATTATTTGATCATAATTCTTTGATTCAAATTCAGCGCCTAGGGCTAGTCATCTCTTGGATAGAAATTTACATGTGTATCAGCCCATTATTGTATACTTTCCAAATTAATCCCTGTTGATCAAAATGAAAACATAAAACTCAATTTCATTTAAAGATGGTTTTTAAAACTTTTCACATAATCCCAAATTAACAATATATTGTCCAAAATGTTGTTAGACAAAAGTGCATTCCTTTGAACTCCCTCCCCGACAGCCCACCCCATCCCTGCCTTCAAAAACTACATTGATGCCTAAAAAACTATAAACTTCAAAGGAACATTCTATTTTCAATATATGACACTGTGGAAACCCTTGTTGATTTAACAATTAAAATATAAAAATGATTAGATTTTAGTCTATTTTGGATAAAATCACTTGTCAGGAACACTCCTTGATAAACATTTTTCTAGAAAATTTTCTATATAACATTTTCTTAATAAATAGTCTTAGAGAGTTCCATTTTAGAAAGTTCTCCTATACATTTGAAGGTAGTTTTTGTTGTTATTTGGGAGTTTTTTGTTTGTTTTTTGAGACAGGCTGTTACTCTGTCTCCCAGGCTAGAGTGCAGTGGTGCCATTATAGCTCACTGCGACCTCAAACTCCTGGCCTCAAGTGATTCTCCCACCTGGGCCTCCCAAAGTGCTAGGATTACAGGCGTAAAATCACTGCACCGGCCCTGAAGGTAGTATTTTTATATTTTTTCAAATTCACTTCAGAAAACTGAATGATGACTTGGTTAGTTCATTTTCTAGAAGTAAATGAAATAAATACTCATAAACACTTCCAAATTAACTATCCTCAAATTTATTCTTGAAAAACTAGGAATATTTTTCTATTAGAGTAACATCAAAAACAAAAGGCTATGCATTCCGACTATAATATTTTCCTTCAGTGATTAATACATAAAACAATTTTGTCAAAACATATAAATATTTTTGTAGCTTTGGTCATTTTAATGAGAAGGTAGAAGGTTTTCCTAATTCTCTAACATGTCTTCAGTTTGGAATGAATCATTTAAAAGATAATTTCTTTCTATACTTAAAGAAGCTACTGCTGACACACTTAATTTTAACAGCCCCCAAAATACCACATTCTCAATAAAAACTCCACTCTGCCCTGCTTCTACAGCCTTCTATTAGAGCATCTCACCCTAATCAACTTTATTTCCATCTATGCTCCTAATAGACTCTTTGCTTCAGTTAAACCAATGTGATAATTATCTTCCAGTGTTCATTTCATTCATCACACCCTCCTGCCCATTACCCCATGCCCACTCTCTCAGGTATGCCTGCTTTTTTTCCTCTCCAGCTACCTATATTCAGCTTATCTTTAGGACATAGTTTAGCATCCATCTCTTAGCTTTGGGCCATAAGGATCTGACTCTGCTTTGAATCTCTAGAAACTTATTGCCACATAGGTGTTACTGTGCTCTTCAATTGTTTCATATGTGTGTCACTTCTGTGAGCAGCTCCTTAAGAACTATGGAAAACAGGTTTAGCATCTCATACTATATCTAGGACCAATATCTACATAAATCTGCACTTCTACATCTGAATATAGCATATGTCAGTCTCCAGAGCTTAATAAAGGCAAATATGTGCAGACTTACAGTAAAATCATTAAAGCCAGTCTTAATTTTCACATATCATACATTTTTACACATTATGAAATGTGGTGGAAAGATGATTTCCAGCAATTGCCGGGTGGCACTGCCAATGAGCTGGGCCAAGGCAGTAGGAGCTCTTCCTGACCTGCATCTCACGGAAGCACTAAGAGTGAGGCCTCAACAGCAGTGGGCCTCCAAGAATTCTCAGTGGAGGGCTCTAGGGCCTGGACCTTCCTGCTCCCTGCAGGAACCAAAAGGGTAAATGTCTCCCTACTGGACCAACATCTCCTTCCACCCCAACTTCTGACCTCCCTTTCACCATGGACTAGTAGGTGCAGCCTGATGTACAAGCAGATGTTAGTCTGCGAGATGGAAGTGGCCAGCTGACTCTCAACTCACCTTGAGGGAGGAGTTAGCAGATCCCATTTCCAAGTGTCTACACAGGAATGACCACCTTCTTTCATAGAAATTTAAAGTTTAAAGGATCCTTAATCAACAGCCCTGAAACCCAATCCCCACAAATAACTGAATGGATATTTCTCACCTATGCACATTATTACCTGTATGCGGGAAAACAGCACCTTTATAAACCCTAATGCAGGATTGTATTCTATTTTTCATCTCTCTTTCATCGAGATAAAAGATGACATATGATGATGGTGGATGACATATCTACCAGCCACTTAACATTTTTCTATTATTTACCTTTCAGAATTCCAATTTCAAACATTTCCATGAAATTATATATAAAAGTAATTGATAAAATCTCTGATCTTAGCCTCCATTTTGTCTATCCTCCAGCTTAAATGGTTAATATCCACTTTATATGGGTTATAAATATAATGCAAAAAGTAGGATAGCCCCTAGAACTGCATATTAAAAATACTGGCAAAGAAATAAGCTTAAGACCTACATAATTCAACATATTTTATCTAAGTATTTAAAAAAACAAAATAAAACTTTCTTAAAGATATTTTTATTTTTTCGAGACAGAGTCTCACTCTCTTGCCTGGGCTAGAGTGCCGTGGCATCAGCCTAGCTCACAGCAACCTCAAACTCCTGGGCTCAAGCAATCCTCCTGCCTCAGCCTCCCAGGTAGCTAGGACTACAGGCATGTGCCACCGTGCCTGGCTGATTTTTTCTATTTTTAGTTGTTTGGCTAATTTCTTCCTATTTATAGTAGAGACGAGGGTCTCACTCTTTTGCCCAGGCTAGAGTGCCGTGGCAGCAGCCTAGCTCACAGCAACCTCAAACTCCTGGGCTCAAGCGATCCTCCTGCCTCAGCCTCCCGAGTACCTAGGACTACAGGCATGTGCCACCGTGCCTGGCTAATTTTTTCTATATATATCTTAGTTGGCCAATTAATTTC
>CAUYRT010069540.1:0-88545 GCA_963574885.1 Lepilemur ruficaudatus
TGACTGGAAAGTCATTCTTTCACTCAAGAACAATTGAGGTCTGCCACACTCCAAATGCAAATTATTCGGTGGCGACTTCCTAGGACAGCCTAGAAAGAGGTAATTATTTGGTGGACTTAGAGCTACAAAGGAGCTTAAAAATCACCTAGTCTAACTCTTTCCGACTGACACAAAAGAGGCCTCAAGGGTTGAGTGATTTGCCCAGTAAACCAAGAGCTATATATAGCTGGAGTCTGACTCTCCTGACCTCGCCCTTCCCCCTTCCTTTCCTGAGCAAACCCTTGTGATCAATAGCTCCTACAGACACACAGATCATAACTAGTTGGCTATCTGGGAAAACGCACAGAAGCGTTGAAGAAAACATAGGAATACTGTAGCGCTTCCCTGGTAGCTGGTGCGTTAGAACCCTGCTTTCAATCGATAGGATTGGAACTGCCGGAATTTAGAATATATCTTGTTTTTCCCATGATTAGACTTCCTAACTTGGTTTAAACAGTTAACAATTCTAAGACTTTGAAAATTTTTATCTTTTTCTGACTATAAAAACAACGTGGGAAGAAAAAAATCACCCGTAACCTCATACTCAAGAGGTCACCCCTTTTCATATCTTGGAATGTTCACATTTGATTTTCTTTGTGTGTGTCTCTCTCTTCCTATGGTCTCTCTCTCTGATGCATATTTGCAGCATATTGTATCAATGGCGTTGTATCCTAGTTTTTTCATTTGTCATTATATCATGAAATATCTTCCATGCTATTAAAAAAACTTTTAAAAATATCACATTTAATGGTCACTGAGATGCTGTTGCATGGTTGTACCTTGATCCAAGATTAATTTAAACTTGACTCTGTGTCTGAACACATGTATCCATGGATATTCTAAATAGTGCTGTGATGAACATCTGCACACATAAATCTTTATTCATGCTTATTATTTCCTTGGGGTAGATGACTGGAAGTTGAGCTACTTGGGCAAGAGGCATGACCTTTTCCAAATCTCTCGGTATCTACTGTCAAATTTAGAGACATTTTAAATGTGAGGAAAAGGTCAATGGAAAAGGCTCTCCTCAAACTTCTTTTATGAGACAGATTTACTAACCTTCCTGACCCAAACCAGATTTTTTTTTTATAACTTTAACACATCTGAAACTTGATAATTACTAAAAAGGATGCTATGTATATGGTAGATTCTCAGTGAGCTGGTTTCCCATATACTCAAAAAGTAATTACTGGGCACTTATTGTGCACTGAACACTGAGAGTAGTTGAGGATAAACAGATGACGGGAACAAACAACCAGGACAGGATGATGTGTTTGAATGCTATTGCTGACTGAGTGGAAACGTTAACTTCTAAGCATCCTCCATGCCCCAAGTGGGGTTTCAGAGGCTGTTGGGGTGAATGATTGTGTTTATTTGCACAGTTTGCTCCTTTGAGTATTTTCTCATTTTTCTTGACCCTCCCTCAATTTTGAAGAAGTTATGTATGATATCCCTCTTCCCCCTTCCATGCAATTTTCCCTACTGAAAAACTACTTGCTGAGAACAGTATGGAAATGCTTAGTTTAGTAAGAGATGTTTGGGAAAAAATTATTATTAGCCCTGTTTTCCAGAAAGACAAGCTGCTGAATCTCTCTCATATCTGTCTGCTTTTAGCAAGGGTCCTAAAGTTCTAGAAGGGAGAATGTCACACTACCGGGTGCAATAATTGGGTCTTCTGCATTCACTTTGCTCCCTACAGTAAGCCAGGAAGCATCTAGTAACTAGTCCTTTCCTCCTCTTATGCACTCTCCTCTCCCTCCCATTTCCCTTTTCTTCCTGTCTCATGGTACATATATTACTTGGATGGAAAAGGGGCAATTATCCACATATACATGACTATGATAACTAGTGATAAAAACTCATCTGTAACATGATGACTGTTGAACAACTAACTCAACCTCTTTCCAATAACGCCAGCCACAATCTATGTTTAATAAGGTTAGTGTCTTCATACTGTTATTGTCTGAGGCAAAGAGTACCAAAGACAAAACAAACAGCAGCTGAACCATGATTTTCAGAAATGATTGAACCTATTTAGCATAGAAGTTCAGGGTAATGGCCAAGCAAGTGGTGTTTGGATTATATGAACCTTATTTTTTGAATTTAGGTACCCTGTCCAGTCTGTGAAACCCAAAATCTGTTGAAGAGAGGTGTAGACTTTTTTAAAAAATGCGTATCTTTTAGGTACCTTATCTAAGGAGAAAGCAAGTATGTGCCTTTAATTATTTTGTCTTTCTGTGTATCCTTTTGCTAGAATCCCCGTTTTACTGAATATTTAGAATGCCTTTGCTCTAAAAGCAGAAACTTGTTTGAATAAGGACTAATTTTTCAACATGTAGACAAATATTTGAATAACTGGTGGAAATAATAAATTACTAGCGGAAAGTGATTTCATTGCTCTTAAAAGCAAAAAAGCACCCTTGGGAATTTTGCAGAAATGACTCCATTTTCATGTCACTCCCTATGCTAGCCATTCGATCTCACTCTGGGGTGGACCAGGATGCAAGTTTATTTTTAATAAGAGAGCACCTACATATTTTCTCTGGGAAAACAAGCAAAGGAGTGGGTATTGGGGGAAATCAACCGAGATCTCTAAAAGCAATGATCACTTTCTAGTTTTTTTTCTTCAAACAAAATTTGCTTATAGAAACTGCCTTGAAAGACTGTGTTGTTCTTTCCAAAGAGTTTAATGGGTGCTCATTATTTTGACCATTTGCACTTTGCTCTTTCTCAGATTCCAACTGCATAATCCAATTATAGTTTGTGGATCTGGTTGGAAAACAATCTGGCAGAGGAATTCAGATTTTAAGCTATGTAGGTTTTGGGGTCAGAGAACCATTGCTGGATCCACAATGACGTTAGGAAGTGAAGCTCTGGAGTCAGACTATCAGGTTTAACCTTGATCTAGTCCATACCAGCTTTGGGTTGTAGGACAGGATTTAACCACTTTTTGCTTACGCTCTCTGGGCCCTCACTACTCATTGGTGTGAGTGTCTGTCCACAAAGTAACAGAGAGGATGAAATGAAATAATTGCATCTGAAGTGCTTGGCATATAGCAACTGATGAGTATAGGTTAACTGATACTACTACATTGAAAACACAAAAATGATGGTCTTCCTGTTTCAGGGTTGGTAAAATAGTACTCAGTGGATGAAACCAAAACATTTGCAATCCACATGTGGCTTTTTCTCTAACCTCATGCACATGCAAATCACTTCTCACGCGCATTACTGAACTTTCTCTGGTGCACAGACATTTTCACCATGTTGCCTCTAGAGTAGGTTAAAAAGTTTATATTCTCTTTTAAGATGTTTTTCTTTTATCTGCCCAGTGATAATCATTCTCTGTACTCTATCTACGACATCATATTCCAAATATGTTAGTGCCTGGTGTTTCTGGCACCAAGGTGACGCCACTGGCCCGAAGTTTCTAAATTCCAAACATAGATTTCACAAAATCTTACTAAAGGTTGGGCATGAGATGTGTACACCAAATACAAAGTACACAGATATGGGCATCCTAAAACACATGCCACCCCACCACTTCGATGGAGTCTAAGTTCCCTTGCATTTTCTGGCATTGAAGCCTTTTGGACTGGCACCAAAACCTATAGTGTTTCTTCACCTGGGGTCTCTGGACCTCATCCCCCTTTGGGCTTCATGATTCCTTCCAAATATCTGGACGTAAATGCAAACTTTTACTTGTTTAGACATTTTTCTAGGAAGACTTGTTGGATTTCATTAGATTCTCAACATGGTCTCTGACCTAAAAAGGTTAAACCTTGTCATCTTACCTGAAACTTCCTTCTATTCTTCTCACACCTGTATCCCACTGTTGCCTGCAGTAACATATCCTTCTCTACCCCAGGATCTTTTCTCATAATATCTAACATTTCCTGCTTTTTGAAATGCTCACCCCTCCTGCTACATGAGTATTTTACAACATCGTTGGTTCTGTGACTGCTTCCACAATATTTGGTTTATCCTCTTATCACCTGAATAATTATCTACTATTTTTTCCTTCAAGTCAACCATTTTATTCACTTAAATATATTTTAAAAGAAACTAGTGGATAGATAATAAAGGAAGACAAGTATGGAAGTTGGAGATGACTATGGCCTCAGAGAGAAAATACTTCTATCTTAGCAGAAATAAAAAGCAAAGACTGGGGATGTCAGGGGGCAGAGGTGGAGGGCTGAGTCTGGGAATCTCTGTCCCAAGGGCTGAGAGCAAGAATCATTGAGCAAACAGTGGGAACTGGGGATGGGCAGCCAGATGGGGGTCTGGCTGACGTGTGGGAAAGGCACTAGCCCTTGTATAGAAGACAAAAGGCACACAGTGTCAGAGTGGGAAGGAGGGGAGCTAGGAGACAGGGTTTCAGACACTGACACAGGGGCTTGAGTGCAAGATGGTGCATGGCGTGAGGCTGCAAATGTGGAAGGAACTTTGGAAGCCAAAAGAAAGATGGAGGCTGAAGAGTGGTCACGGGGATGGGTTAGTGTGGAGGCTGGAGGTGCCACAGGATGGAGGCTAAGATTAAAGAGGGCTGCATTTTATGGAAGAAGGTATGGAGAGGGACTGCAGGATGTCCCAGAATGAAGGGCTGGAGGAGCCACCTTGAAATGGGCAGGGGTAGTGTGTATGAAAAGTAAGAAATAGGAACTTAATATGGAAAACTGCTGCCTGATTGTTCTTTAATCTGGCATGGAAATCTGAAGTGCGGACCTCGCCACTGGCTAAGAGAGAGAAATTCTACAAATAGTGCTTGAAAATGTCACTGAAAAGGAACTCAGCCTACCCTGGCATTCTCCAGGGGGCTAGGACAGAGGTTCTCAAATGATGGGTGCATGGTGATTCCCTGGAGGACCCATTTCAACAAAGACTGCTAGGCCTGCACCCAGAGTTTCCGCCTTGGCAGGGCTGGGGACCGAGCGTGAGCACTTGCAATTCTAACAGGTCCCGGGGTGGTGCTGGTGCTGCCGGTGTGGGCAGCTTTGAGAACCGCTTGGCTAGGGAAACTGGTCTGTGCCTTTTAGAGATTGATCAAAGTGCTCTTAGGTTCCCTTTGAACAGTAAATCACTGCGATGTGAAATGAAGTAAGTGAACATGCTCTTTTAACTCTATAAACTTACAGACCAATATAAAACATTTTAAATGTGAAGTGGAAACATTTAAAATTGTTATTGATTCTCATCAATGCAGTAGTTCAATAGAGACAAGAATCGTGTTTTCAGTAGCCCCCAGCCCTTGGTTTTCTGCTTTACTGCGGATTCTCAGTTTTGCTTTCCTCTGATATGCTCTCAGTTCAGATTTAGTCTGTGGGGGCTCCTCTGTGGCACGAGGGAAGGGAGAATGAAGGGGAAGGTCAAGGAGGTTTTCTTTCCCAGCCTTGGACTCAGCACAATTCTGTAAGGATGTGATATACATGATCCTCCCTTGCAGCTGGTCAGGGGCAGGGTGGGCAGTGGCGGAGGAGGAGGAATCTGGGGGTGCTGAACCAGGGTGCTCTTGCAGCCTGGCAGCTGAAGTGTGCGGTGTCTGTGGCACGGTTCTTCTCTCTGCCCTCCGCCCAATGTAGTGCCTACAGCCATTTTCCTGGGTTTAGGTCTGAGCTTGGGGTGCTGGGAGGACACTTTGGGGGAAGGCTGGGATGCATTTCCAGAGCTCAGAAAGAACAGATTTGACTGCGTGTCAGAAACCGCTGCAACTCCTTGTTCATTTCTCATGATGAATCCACTCAGTGTGAGCACCCTGATAGATGTTGGCAGAGTAAACAAGATGCTTTTAGAAATTAGCATACCTTTCACATTTTTCCTTGTTCAGACTGGACAGAGTTGTCCTTGCTCTTGATGAAGGGTTCCAGGAATTGAGGCAATGAATAAGAGAGTTGTTCAATCATGAGAAGGGAAACAGTCCAATCAGTAACTAATAGAAATAAGCAGCAGGATGATGGATATTGACTTCTTAGCGCTTCTTGTTTTGAGCTATCAGTGACTTGTGCATGTTGTTTGTTGTAGCTATCCATATTTGATGTTTCCGCTGTAGAGAAGGAAAAAAAAGAGAGATAATTAAGGGAAATCAGAATCAGAGACTGAGTGCTTGGGGCTAAAGCTGCTGGATAAAATACAGGATACCCAGTTACATTTGAATTTTAGACAGTGAATAAATTGCTGTATGGGACGTACTTACACTTTCGAAATACACATTTAGCTGGGCATCCTGTATTTTCATTTGCTCAATCTGGCATCTTGACTTAAGGAGAACTTTTCAGTTTTGGAAGAAGGCTCAACCTTCCAGGCTGAGTTACCTACCACTTGTCCTGCTTCATGTCATCCACAACGTTGACATCCTCTTAGTAGAAAGATGCAAATTCACGAGTGATATTTATGAATTCATGTTGACCTTAAGAATTTAGATTCACAATCTTAGAGGAGGAAAAAAAAATCAAGGCCGGTATTGACAGAAAGCGAAAAGCCCTTTTTGCCCTTTTTATGACAGTCAGCTAATATTGTCAGTTGGACACAAGCTCTAACAGTTGAGCAACAGACAAGCTACCTTTGGAGTAGCTGTGCTGCATTCAACACCTCTTTGAAAAATAATTATAATCTGTTGGGTGGAAATATCAATTTAAAGGTCAAGTGCTTTCATAAAAAAGGTGATTATTCAGTATTTCCTACTTTGAACCAAAGCACACACCAGGATTCATGGTATCACTGTCTTTTTACAGCACGTATATGCTGAGAAATGGATCGCTTAATTATGTGATTATCTGTCTTCAGGGAGGATATGTGAGCATGAATGGGAGCCGCCAAGAGAGGTACATTGCTTTACTTGTGATCCTTAATCTATATCTATAGCCATTACAGGTTACAAGTTGACTTTTAAAACAAATATCTAAAATATAAATTACTTTTACAACGCAAAGTGGGCGTTTTGGTGTAAAAGAGCGCCTTCAGCTGAAAAATGGACACATTTCCTGACTCGGGCTTCAGGCTAACATCATTCCTTTCCCCTTTCTCTGATTTTCAACAACCAGCCAGTCTCGAAGAGGGTGTGGGAGAAGACCCAACTTCCTAATGAACCAGTGTCGGGGGCACGGAAAGGGGAAAGGCCATGCAGTTAACCTTTGTAAGTGAATCAGCGAGTGTAATAATAGAAAGGAAGACCACTTTGCAGTGAATCAGGATTCTAGGAAAATCTCATGGAGATTCCAGGCGCCGTGAGAGCCAAAAGATTGGAGAGGTTAAGCATATGTAGCCAAATGCCGTTAATCTCTGTGGGTTTCCTCAGTCCTCTGGGGTTCATTGTTGAGAGGGGCTGCAATGTGCAGGAGAAAATGAAGGCTGTAACGCTGGTATGAGCTAAAAATAGCAGGGAAGTTGGGTCCAGATGCAACGGCATAGGAGGGAGGTGGCGAAGCTGCAACCAGCAGCAAATGGTCCTTCCTTCCCAGACCCTGTTCCAAATGACACCTTGGGTGAACTATTCCAGTGGCCTCCTGATTTGGGGGCTAGTTTAGCTTTAACTCTATATTTTAGTACAAGAAAGAGTGAGGTAGTTGCAGAGCGTAGAAAAAGAGAAGCAAAACACTGGGCAACTTTATAAAGGTTACATTATGTCTCTTGATCCAGGGGTTCCAATTGGATGTTCAATCCTGAAGATCAGTGTATTGCTTCTGCTTCCAAGGGTATCCAATGACTCGAACGTCACACACAGGGTCCATTCTTAATATGAACCACTGACTCCCCCTCCCCCACCCTGTTCTTGATGGAATGCAAATATATGCATGTGTATCTATATGTCAAATTCATCCAGTTAATTCCTTACCCCCATGAACTTGTTTACAAATGCAACATTTTTGGAGGAGATAAAATTTGCCAAGGAGCAGGAAAATCTCCTCACAAAGCTGAAAATATTTTTGCAATCTAAAGATGAGAGCCAGAGACACTAGAATAATTCATTCTGTGAAGATTGCCAAGAAAAGCTTGTTTTGAAAGCCCTGTGCCCAAGATGACATCATGCCAGGTGAGGCATCCACCTTTGGAAACAATAGATAAGACATTTACTCTTCTCGAACTCCACTGCCTGGTTTCAGAGGGCCTTTTATTTATTTATTTTTTTTGCCTCTCTTGGCTCCGAGTGGCGGCAACACATGGTAAATCTTTAACTTCAAGTGTCCTTCTGTGGTGACCAACTAAAATATTAGCAAAATAAATGTTTTATGGGAAAATGTTGGCAGGAACTCCAACAGAAACAGGTGGTATTGGGTTATTTCAATATAATGTAATGATACAGCCAGGTTTCCATCTGGACAGCATGTGGTTGGGTCTGCTCAGAGAGTATCAAAGAGCGTGAGTATGCACTGGGGAAACCCGCGGTGCACAAGTGCGCAGCTAGATGGCTACTTTACAAAATAATAGTCTGGGTTTCAGGTCCTCTGGGTTAAATATTTTTACTGTCAAAATCTGAATTTCTTCATAAAATATTAAAGGCGAAGCAAACCTCTGACATGCAATACTGAGCGGTGTAATTATAAGGCAGTTCCCGGAAACCAAAGAGAGCATGCATTAAAGCGAGGCGTTTATTATAAAAGATTTCATTACCCTTGGAAGCGAAGACATGTTTTAGAGGGAGCCTCGGAACGGAGAAGCTTTTTGAGCAATGCTTACTATACTGTGAAAAAAGGCTGAGCCTGGTTGGTAAGAATACAATTAGAAAATAAAGAGAGAATGGGATTAGTTGACTGCTAAAGGCCTGATTGTGATCCAAAGCTAAGGAGATGGATCCTTAATTTACCACCAGGGAAGTGTCTTTCTCCCTCTTCCATAAAATTCCTGCTTCAGGCACTTCAAAACACATGGAATTAGGAACACTTGGAACATTTGGTTTTGCACTCAGCTCTCCTCACTGTGTATTCATGCTAAGCTTGATAATAAAC
The DNA here is from genome assembly GCA_963574885.1 of Lepilemur ruficaudatus. Taxonomy (NCBI): domain Eukaryota; kingdom Metazoa; phylum Chordata; class Mammalia; order Primates; family Lepilemuridae; genus Lepilemur; species Lepilemur ruficaudatus. The sequence continues at coordinate 8,979 of CAUYRT010069540.1, forward strand.
TCTTGGCTCAATAAGTCTCTATATGTATCCCAGAGAGGAGCATCAAATTATGGCTATGTGCAGAGGTAGAGCCTCTTCAGAGGCACAGAGACCTCACTCCCTGGCTCTCTCAACTCTAGCCAGAGGAGGAAGACTGGATTACTGCACGCTGGGAGTAGGCAATTTGGAAGTGGCTTGCAATCTCCTTGATGAGGACTGGAAGACCCAGAAAGACATGGGCACCAGCTGCCAAAATGAAGGAACCATTTGGACCCCAGGAAGGCTTGGATTCTAGAGAATTTTTTTGCAGCCATTAATTGATAGTGCAGCAGACATGGAGATACTGAAAACAAAGGCCTTGATTTGGAATCTAAGAGTGGGTGGATAAAAATGATGGAGCAGTGAAGACTCAGGAAGAAGAGACAATGAAAATCAAAGCACTTACCCTCATGCTCCTGGTCCCCAGAAAGGGCATTCATTCATGAGGCTCTTGCCTGTTACTCACGGAGTGGGCTGCCCTACAGTATCTGCTACATTTCTTCTAGATCAGTGGAGAGAAACAGAGGCCATGGTGTGATGAGAGGCCTGGAAGCCCCAGTTCTGATTTTTTTCTTATTACTCTTGTGGGGCTGGGCTGAGGCCAAGGAGAGAATGGTGCCCTCAAGAATGAGGCAAGGTGCAGCATAGGGCCTGTGTTACTTGGGAAAATGATTTTCTCTATCTGGAGCATATCTGACATGAAACAGTAACAGCATGTCTCAGTTCTTCTTTTCAAAATGGATTGGGGTAGCTGTCATATACACCACAGGGCTTTGGCTCCTGTGAGGCTCTAAAAGCAGGTAGCAGACATGGTCTTCCTAACTGAGGAGTTATGATCTAATGGGGGAGAGTGGATGCCAGAGAGGAATAGAAATTTAAGTTACTCCAGGGCAGAGACTTCTTCATTTTATCCCCACCATATGGCGTATAGTAGATGCTGAAATAAATGCTAAATCCAACTAGACTGGAAGACAGAGGTTTGCAGGTATCTGGCTGTGTGCCTTAGAAGTTATGTCTAACTCCAAATACTGACTTCTTTCCATTCTATATCCAGCTGCCTCCTACCTCCATGCTAAGTAAATATGAAAGTGAATGTAATGATTTAAGAGAGAGATGAGGAACCTCATAATAAAGACCCAATTTATGCCTTAGATTTAACTGTATGTTCAGCTTTTTAGCCAGGTAGTGTTTTTTATTTTCCAGTCCTTAGAAATCATCAGAGATTGGGAAAGTTTGCTAAATTAATTGCACAACCATTGATAACTCTTTGAGTATCTTACCCTGGAATTACTTCTTCCACAACCCTTTTCCTCATGAATTCTGAGCTATCAGGGCCTTCCAGTACGACAACACTAGTTTTTCCTTAAGGCAAAATAAGTACTTTAAGCTATGGAGTAAAGCAAGTGGTCTTCTGGGAGGAGACTGGAGCAGAGCATGTGTTTGCATGTGGGAAAAGTGATGGTGTTGACCTGTGCTTATGGATTCCTCTCTTTCTGCTGCTGGCCTCTGGCAGCCTATATGTATAGGCAAGAGAAGAAATGGAGGCCAGGAGCTTTGTGGGGCTTTGCAGTGACTCGGGTTCCCCTCAAATTTTCAATGAGCTATGCAAGATCTGGTTGAAGTGAGGTTCAGGCTATTGGGGAAATTGTCCCAACTATTCCTTAGTGTTCTCGTGATAACAGATCAGATGCAGATGTAGAATTTGGGTGGTCATTCTGAGATCTAATTGAAAGGTTGCTAATGCCTAATATTTATCGAGCACTTGCTATGTGCAAGACCCTGGGCTAAGTGCTTTGCAGATGAGAAAATTGAAGTTTAACCAGGTTGAGTAACTAGTCCAAGGTCTTAAGTGAGTTGAGTCAGGACTTCCTGACTCCCAAACCCAAGCTCTTTATCATTATGCTAAAAATTACAGCTCAAATAGGGTGCTATATACATAATAAAGTCCTAAATGCATATCCTATCAGTGGTGTAAGTTGGGGCTCATAGTTAACCATTTACAAAAGGTCAGACAGTCCTTTCCTCTCAGTATAGCAAAATGAATTTCAGATGGATTAAATGTGTAGGTTAATAACAAAAGCAAAACATGAACCAATAAATGTAATGGGGAAAAATGTTGGTGAATATAATAAATGATAACTTGAGGCAGAGGACGGCTTTATAAAAGGAATAAAAAATCCAAATCCAAAGGAAGAATGATAGATTTGACTACAAAAACTCTGTAAAATTTCTATATGTCAAAACTATGAGGGAAGTTAAAAGACAAACAGCTGGAAAAAACATATGTATAATCTTTATGTCAGCTAAAAGGTACATACCCCTAATGCATACAATATTCTTACTAATCAAATAGAGAGACAAATACTCTAATAGGAAAATGGATAACGGCCATGAATAAATAATTCACAAAGAAGAAATGCAAATGGACAATAAGCAAATGAAAACAGGTTCAATCTTACTAGCAATAAAAGAAATTAAAATATAATTGATATGCTTTTTTTGGTCTTTTAAATTGGCAAAGAGAAAAAATAATACTGAAGTTGGTGAGGATGTAGGGAAACTGATCATATATTGAGATTGGGCCATTTTCATGTATTACTGGTAGAGTATGATTTGGTATAACTTATTTGTAGGGAAAATGCCAGTATCTGTCAGTGTTTTAAATTTATTCACACCCTTCATCCCAACAACTCTATGTCTAGAAATTTGTGAGCAATAGCTCATCTCTGAGGACACTGAAGCAATCTTTCTTGTGGTAAAAAATTAGCAAAAAACTGAATACTCAATAATAGAAGATTGGCTAAAGTATACATATTTGTCAAAATACTATCCCATCACTCAAAATAACTTCATATTAATAGAAGACTATTTAATGCCATGAAGAAATCTTTAGTATGCATTCGTTAGTGAAAAAAATGACCTACAAAGTGGTATACATTTTTTCTAAAAATTATACATGTCTACACCGTTTCTAAAATGACTGGAAAAAGAAACACCACAATGTTAATATAGTCTAGGGTCTAACTTTCTAATCAAGGGGATTATGGCTTTTTTTTTTCTTTTTGGTGTGTTTTCCTGATATTATATATATATATATGTATATATATATATACACATATATATATACACACACACATATATATATATGTATATGTATATACATACAAAAATGGATTACATTTTGTTCTAGATTACATATAAAAAAGTTGACTGTCTATTTTCTACATAGTTCAGTGGGACATGGTGTGTTTGTGTGTTTTGGCCGGGGAGGGCTAAAGACCAAGTGCTAGAGAATATATTATTTGAAATTGTTGCTGTCATTTCTGAGCATATGATTGAGCATATTATTAAAATTTTGGAAAATCCGGTGTATTCTAAGGGAAACAAAGGTGAATATAGAGGGAATACTACTTTGCAATTTCCAAGTGAGGGTAGGGAGCTAATACTTTACTGTTCACACGAACATCAAGAACTAGACAACTTAACAAGGTGCTAACCTGACCTGGAAATGGACTCAGCCCAGGAAGCAGAGTCAGCTGGGTTCTTTCTACACCTTCACATGACTGGAACTTGGAACTGAGGTGGCTTCTCTTACATTCCCAATTTCAGGTTCCAAGTCCCTCTCTACCCTGTTTAATCACGTTATGACTAGAGTTAGAAAATTAACGTGTGTGTGTGTGTGTGTGTGTGTGTGTGTGTGTGTGTGTGAAGAGAGAGAATGTATATAAGGAGGTGGGCATTGTAAGTCTTTTGTTTCGTACTGTTCGAGAAGAAGTGTCTTGCTTTGATTAGTTAATGCTCCAATTGGGGCTGAATTTATCAGCTCTGTTCACAATCACTTTTTCCAAAGAGTTTAATTAGCTATTTAATGAAGAAATCTACTTTGTGGTGCAAGTTCATGCCTCATTAAGTCCTGGCTGGAGGCTGTTGAAGGCAGGACTGGGATTCTTTGCTAGTGGTCTACTTAGTTCTACTCAGTCCCACTAATTGCCCTTTGGTGTTCTAGAGCTGGGGAGTGAAGTTTTGGATTGCCGAACCCCAAATTCAAAACCCTGAACTCTCAGAGTGTGCTCTAGAGATCAAATGGGATGTTTAACCTCTTACCTTTGCTGGGCAGAGGATTACCAGCTAGCTGATGGTGTTCATTTAACACAGCCTCGTGTTATCTCTGGGGAATTCAGAGAAGCTAATGGTCATTTTTGCCTCTCCTTCCAACCAAGTGTTTTTTTCTGTCAGTGTCTTTATTTTGTGTTTGTATTTCCTTGTACTTTTCTCTGTTAAATACCAATCTGTGTTCAAAAGAACCATTTTCACTAATCAAATGAAGGCATCTGAAATTTTATCTCTACTTTTTTCAATATAACAATTCCAGCCAGCTATTGCATCTGCCCATGTAAAATATCACAGTTATTCTTTTACCATTTTATAAAGATTTTAAGTATTAATAACACCAGAATAGACTCAGAAGACCAGCCTGTTTACGCTCTTGAGGGTTGTTGAATAATTAATTTCTACCTGTTAAGTGTTAGTCAATCTGTGTAATATCAGCAGTGCAAGACAAGCAAAGTTAAGGCAACAGAAAGGTTGTGTGGACTGATATTAAATGCCTCATCAACATTCAGATGGATTCTGTGTATATATTTTTTTCTTTCTATTATAGTTACCTAAAGTGTGACATGGTGAGGGAAATTAACGTGGATTTGGATTTCTCTTGACTAATGTATTTCTCCAGTGTGGAATGGTTATTTTCTCAAGTCAGCCCATGTCAGTTGTCTCTTCGTGGGAGCCAGAAATGGGACACTCTATTCAGTCTGGCAGCCAGGTACCACTGTACCTCGCTACAGAGGTGGTAGGGTGGTATGGAAGCTTTTTGCTCTGGCTTGAAAAATGCAAGCACCTTCTGCTAGATAAATCTAGCCCCAAGTGGTGGCCCCAAATCAAATGCCTTTATTTCAAAGTGGCTGGACTTTGTTTTAGAGCTGTGGGGAGGAGAGAAAGTCTAGAGGATTGGAGAAAATCCAAACCAGTTCATCAGCCCTTAATGTTTTCAAGAACATTTTATTTTGCTATAGTGTTTAGTAAAGAGTTTAAGACTGCCTTGGTGAGGGATGAAAAGCAGAGCTATTTTAGGACTGGTGACTTCATAAGCTTCAGAACGTGGACCCAATTAAGCGAGAGACCTTGAGGAAGGTGTGCCTTTGGGGTATTTATTGCAAGTCCAGAATATTGTACAATTGAATAAATCCTTCTCTTTAGAAGGAATATCCACATTTTCAGCCACATATGAGGAACACACTGGTTTATTAATAGTTTTGTGGTAGATAAAGCTCAGTCCTTTGCATTTTTAGCACAGATCTGGAAGACTGTTCTTCCATGGTCCTTTGTGGATACTGCAAGTCTGTTTGGAATGTGTATAATAATGCAAAATAATTGCTTTTGGCTACTAGTAACATAGATTAGTAATAACAATGACTTAAAGTTACAAGTTTTTCTCTCTCTCATACAGTAGAAGAACAGAGGCCGGGCGCAGTGGCTCATGCCTGTAATCCTAGCACTCTGGGAGGCCGAGATGGGAGGATTGCTTGAGGTCAGGAGTTCAAGACCAGCGTGAGCAAGAGCAAGACCTCTGTTTCTACTAAAAATAGAGCAGTTAGTTGGGCCTTGTGGTATGTACCTGTAGTCCCAGTTACTCATGAGGCTGAGGCAGGAGGATTGCTTGAGCCCAGGAGTTTGAGGTTGCTGTGAACTGTGACGATGCCACTGCAAGAAAAAAAAAAAAAAAAGAAGATCAGAGATAGCAGTCTAGGCTAATACAGTGACTCCATGGTGTCATCAGGGCCTCAGGTTCTTTCCATCTTCTTGTTCCTTCACCCTCAGCACACAGCTTCCATCCCCAGGGCTGCCTTGTGGTTCCATCTGACTGCTGGAGTTCTTGTCATCACCACCTCCATGTTCAGGAAGGGAGTAGGGGAAGAAGCAAGGAAGCTTTCTGTGCCTCCCTCAAGGAGGTTTCCTGGAAATCTCCTTCAACAATTTCCTTTTACATATCATTGGCCACCCTGACCTGCAAGGACCTATTTCAGCTGGGCATCTGCAGCTGGGTTCGTTCACCAAGGGAGACAGGAGAACATACACTGACTGATCAACCAGCTGTCTGCCACAGCAGGAGTTGTTCCAGGGGCCAGTGTGAAGTATTTCCTGAGTGCAAGGCTGCCTGCTCACAGTTCCCATCCTGCAGGCTTTAACACTCTTTCTCAAATTTAGTGCTTCCCAGCCTTAAGCATATGCAGACAAGGGAAAAGACTGGATCATCTATAAAACAGATGGATCTCAGAAGGTTTACAAATTTGCTATTGGATACACAGTAATCCAAAGAGGAATTGGAAATTGGCCCTGGTTGCTAGAAATAGATATCAAAGGCAAGAGCAAGGTGAAAGCCCAATTTGAAATATTATTCCTGGGGTCACCAGTTCATCAAGGATCATAGGATGTGGACATGCTCAAGTTTTTTTAGCTCTCCAATTTATCCCTGGCTCAGGAACTTCCATAGTCATAGTCACCTTTTACTGTGCACTTAATATGGGCCAGGTGTTATCCCTCTATTATCTTTAATCCTCACATGAACCTGCATGGGAGGTATCAATATCCTAATTTTTCATCTGAGGAAAGAAGAAGTCCTAGGGGTTAGGTCACTTGCTCAAGTCACACAGCTAGTAAGTGAGCAGGGAGTTGGATTCATATTTCTGACACCAAATCTGTGTCCTCTCTTCTGTTGCACGCTGGTGATTTAATGCTGGTTTAGGAAAGACATTGAGATTCTGGAGAAAAAGATTTGATGGGTTTGTTCTCATGATGGGAAGTGGTACTTAGGGTGATGCGAGTTTTGCTGCTGCCTTGCCTAATAGCAACTATTCATTGACCATTATGTGAGCATCCTGGGCCCACAGCTGGGTGCTGAGAGCAGGGAATGCCTGGCCCCTTCTCCTCATTGGGTCACATTGTGTGCCACTTTCCTCCCCAAGTGCCACTCTGGAGTGGGGAAAGGCATCATAAAAGCAATCAGTATATTCCCATATTTTTCCTTGATGTAAAAAGATGAAGTCATGGCATACGGTCAGATTGCCAGCACTGTTAATAATAAACCTTACATAATTAAGCACTGATTTATTCCTTTATATAAGTGAAACAAATTGCTTTAACTGCCTCTGCTTGAGACCATCCAGTCAGATGGATTATGTATAGGAAGTTGAAACTAAAAATTATGGGTGCTCATATTTCACTGTGGTGGAGGTTTATTGGAGGTACAATTAGAACCCTAACTAAATGTGTCCTGTATTCCCTTTGATGGAGAGATCAGATATTAATCTGGGGATATGACTAATTCTCAACACAGCTGCTCTCTGAGTTCTAATATTCCTGCTTTAGGTTCAAAACCTGGAAACATGTTTAAAAAATTGATCAGAGCTTATAATAGCAATAATCACCTTGAAATTGGTTGTTACTCCAGTTAATGAACTGAATAGCAGAGCATGAGCCTCCCTCTGGGTCCCTCAGGCCTTTAACTAACAAGCTAGTTGTTAACCACTGGTTTTATTAAAAAAGAAAAATCTCTTTAGGAGATTGAATTGGGGAAAAGTAGGGGGCTGGATATTTTCACCCTGAGCATCCTCGGACAGCACGAGCCATCTCCAGCAGCACACTTTCTCCCAGCCCCAACGCTCTCTACCCCTCCCACCAGAACCAAGGCTGGGGTGACCCACTGGACACATTGGTATCTCTTCCTCTGGAAGCCAGGGCCTTGCTGCTCAAACAGTAGTCCACGAGCTTGTTAGAAATGCAGAAGATCAAGCCCCATGGCAGATCTGCAGAATCAGAGCCTGCATTTTAACAGGATCCCCCATGAAAGAGGTCCAGAGCAGGATGACTTCTCTCGCTTCAAGCCTCAAGGTGTAAAACTGGGACCGCCTCTCAGAGGCTTCTCTGCAGGCACTTGTGACATCTCAGCAAATCCTCTGCTTCTGTCCATAACTGGATCCCTGTGGAATAGGGCAATGTACCCCCAAAGCATTGCACGTGCTACCTAGGGAGGAATACACCCCTAATTTCTGTTTAGAAAGCTATTTCCCTAAAGTGTGTCTCCTTTTAAGGAAGAATTTCTTAAAGAAGGGGAAAGGCAAGCTGGATAAGAGTCCTGGATTGTAAGGCAGCCTCAGGTGGGCGAGGCAGTCCCCTGGGGTTTGGATTGTTATCAGGTAAGGGACTAAACCACCTAGAACAATTTTGTTCTACCTAACTCCCATATCCTGTGGCTTGGGTTAGACCACTTGCCCTTCCTCTAAATGCCACTGGAAATTTTCCTGCTCACCTTCTGAAGAGAGACACTCCTTTTCCAAAGCTTGTAGACTTCCAAGACCCCTGGCCAACGCTTTCCAAGTGAATAGGGTTTTAGCTCTATGCTCTGCTTCAGGTCTAATGAGCTGGTATTTTATTTCTTTGTTCTGTTTCCTTTACTAACTGTCCACGGCAAAACATTTCCTCAAAAGCTTAATGAAACTCAAATAACAGAACTGCTGTGTTTTATTGATGTGCCACTGTTCTGGAACGGCGGGGCTACCAGATTACGAGGGCAGCTTCAGGGAGCCATAGAGGGCTGTGGGAATGATGTCATGGGTTAGAAAGAGATTTTCCTGCAGTCTGAGGTCTGCAGAGGAGCCTGGGAGTTAAAAAAAAAAAAAAAAAAAAAAAGACATACTCTGGGTTAAGCAGAACATCAGAGATTAGGGAATGATTAGGAGCCAGCTGGGGCCAATCCACTTCCCCGCTCAGGCCCCCAGAGTCACTTAGGTCATGAATCAGGCTCAGCAGGAAGGTGACAGGGAGTGCTGTGCGCAGCAAACCTACCAGCACCTCACTCCCCCACTGCTCTGATGGAAACTGCCCTCCACTCCCACTTCCTCTGTGGTTTTTGTAGGTGTTGGGTTCACTCAGTGGACGGGCTGCCCCCCTTCCAGATTTACTGGAATTTGACTTTAACTCTAGGAAGGGTAGCCCCTGAATGACCCTTTATTTCTTTCCCTAAAAGGAGGTATACATTTTACCTTTTGTGAGCTTGTGAACACACTGATCATGTGACTCTATGACACTTTTCACCTATAAAAGTATTTACCGAAAGGACAAGAAGTCGTTCTTTAAAAATCATAAGTTACAAATAAGAAGTCTCCTTTTTGTACATTGCCCTGTAATTATTTAGGAATTTAAGCAAAGCAATCTTTTAATGTGCCTTATGTTGTATCCTCTATAAAATTCCATTTCACGTACATGCACAATTTTTCTCTTTTGCACACCTGGAGTTTTGCAGAGAGCCGCACGGTGTTGGAGGTGGAAAGCCCCCGCGCGTGAGAGTCCAGCTTTGCTAACAGAAGCAGAACCCGAGCCTCAGGGAGGTTGCGACTTACCCACAGTCACAGCTAGTTGGTAGCAGAATTGGAGTCTTTTTTCTCCTTTTTGAAACTAGATGTCGGAAATAGTAAAAATACCATGTACTTATAAGGAAATTAGCTCTTTGTCACAAGTGTTGTCATCCCCAGCCCACCGTCATTTGTCTATTGATTTATTTTTCCCATTCGGAAATTAAAAAATATAAATGAGGCTAAATTTATTAGTGTTTTTCTTTGTGGTGTCTATGCATTTTTGTCATACTTAGGAATGTCTATTGTACTCCAAGATTCTTTTGAAAAAAGTGTTTTCTTTCGTGTATTTATGTGCCATAGAAAGGGCTTATAAAAAATAGCAGATTCCTGTCATTCTATATGTCCTTTGCCTGTGTTTGTTTTCATGGCACTTATCATTCCTGACCCACTAGAATGTAAAGTTCATAAGAGGACTTTATTTTGTCCCCTGTAGTCCTTTGTCCATAGTAGGTGCATGAGAAGTATTGACTGTTAACATAATTTATGAATTTATATTCACATTTAAATATTTGATAGATTTGGAATTGATTTTGCTGTAACGAGTAAGGTAGGTCTTCAGTTCTACTCCCCCTCCCACCCCTGGTAACTAGCTCCCTTTTTGTTTTAGGCCAATTTATTGATCAGTCGGTCCACTCTTTTCCCATAGATTTGAAATGCCATTTTATCACCTAATGCATACATACATTTATTTTGAACTATTATTTTTCATAAATATCCTGGCTTTCTTTCACTGTTTTTTCTAGGTGAGTTTTGTTGTTGTTGTCATTTTATCACACACACCCCCCTCCACTCGCCCACGCCTATGGTTGTTTTGATTGGGATTGGATCCCAGTCCCTCTGCCTCACAGTCCAGTAGTCATAGACCAAAGTAGCCTGAAATAAAAATGAAGGCATCCAAAGAAGAAATAAGATCATTATTGTGAGCAGGATTGGATGTCTGAACCCAGAAACAACCAACTGATTCACATTTATTGAAAATTTGTATTATCACATTTCATTGAATTTAAGATATAATTATGACAATTACTTTATATGTCATTAAAAATTAAAAACACCAATTAATTATGACACACTATCAATTATAAGATGCATCCAACTTCAGAGATATTAAATGTGAACAAGAGTCTTAGAATCAGTGAAATATCATATTTTTAAAATGTATTATTAATAAATAGGAAATTTGCTTATGTAGTAATTTTCTTACTCTTCGTAAACATATTTTTCAAAAGTCTTATCTTTTTTTTGCCTTTATTATTTCTCTGAAGTATAGGAAGGACCAGTGTGTGTTCTTTTTTTGAGACAAAGTCTCTCTCTCCCAGTCTATAGTGCTGTGGCATTAGCCTAGCTCACAGCAACCTCAAACTCCTGGGCTCAAGCAATCCTCCTGCCTCAGCCTCCCAGGTAGCTGGGACTACAGGCACACGCCACCATGCCCGGCTAATTTTTTTCTATTTTTAGTAGAGACAGGGTCTTGCTCTTGCTCAGGCTGGTCTCGAACTCCTGACCTCAAGCAATCCTCCTGCCTTGGCCTCATTACAGGCATGAGCCACCGCACCTGGCCGGGCCAGTGTTTTAATTCTCATTTTACCTATAACAATAATAACAACAAGTATATAGCAGTAACTATGAGTCAGACACTGTTTTAAGTCCAAAGTCACAAAGTGATTAATAAAGTCAAGATTCGAGCCCAAGAAATTTGGCTCCAAAGCTTGTGTTCTTACATGCATGTTCTGCATGTGATGGAGAACCTGAGACCCAGAGATCTCAAAGGACTTGCCATGACCCCTCGGTGGGTTCTAACTCCTACCTAGCACATTCCCATTTGAAAACCACAGTAGCAAGCACCATGGGTCTTTATGTTTCTAAACCTTTAGTTTTGGCTCAGAGGAGCCTATGAGTTTGGGCTTCTGGTGTTACTGGGAATGGTGGCGGATAGGAAACAGGGACATCCATGCACTTTAGGCCACATGGTTGGGACCTCAAAGTCCCAGCATCTTTAACTTCTTTCTGATCTTAGCAGCGTGGAGCAGGAGGCTCAAAAACTCTGTATACAAAAGAGAGGCTTTCTACTGGCTTGAAGTATATGTTGTTTAGTTTTTGCGATTTTGCTATTTCCATTTTGCCTGGAATAAAACATCCCCAGTCAGGCATGAGTTCATCAGGGTGACTTTGGTTTCTGTCCTGGGGCTCTCACTTCAGCTGACCCCAGGCAGGATTGCCAACAGCGGCCAACTCTCTGAGACAGATCCCTCCCACAGAATTATGCAGAACTGAGTTCTGTCGACCATAAGAAGTTAGTTCTTAAAGGCGAGAGATGCAGCTTCTTTCCCTGGAGTTAATTATGGTGACTATCTTCATGTCCGCATCTGAACTTTGTGTGTAGAGTAGGGAATTTGCATTCATCTGGAACAAATGGCTTTCTGAAGTATCAACTGATCTAATCGTTTGAAGTCATTTCCCTCCTCAAAGGACTCAAGGGCATGTTTATGAGTGATTTGTGAGTTTTCACCATGCTTTTGGGAGTAAAGGACATTCCAGATGGTGTGAGGTGGTAGCAATTGCTCTTGAATCCTTACCTGGACTTATGGCACCAACTCGGTCGAATGGGAAGCGGTCAGCTTTTCTCCTTGTCCACACCACAAGAGCATATTTCCTTTGTTTTGAAACAAGAGTGGATTAACAATTTTCTCTAATGATTTTACAGCGGTAGGTATCAGGGAGCACCAAGCTACTATATACCCATTACCAGAAGCCCAAAGTTTAAGTAGTGGGAAAGGAGTTAAGTGCCAGATAGTTCAGGCCTGACCAGCCTCTACCCAGTTTCATGTATGAATCCCCCTCGCAATGACTTTTGCTCCCTATTTTGTCTCAGAGTCTAATTGGCTAAAAATTTGGAAACAAACTTTGCTGAAGCAAGTGTTGCAGACAGCGTGTCATAAGCACGCTGTAAGAGCTTCTGATTGGCCATCACAGAGAAGGGACATCTGCTGACTCCTACAAATGAGAATTTACTGCAGTCTCATTTGTTAAACCTTAACTAATGATCCCTAAGAAGTACTGCTCCCCAACCTCATTAACTAATTAAACAAGTCCAGTTAGAGAGTTATCCACGCTGCAAACTATTGCTAAAGTAACTGGTGCTCTTCCCGAAGTCTGTAGTGATTTCCTAACAAAGCCCAAGTATACCTGATGCTTATTTTGTTGATCTGCCTACGAGCCACGTCACTGGCTTGGCTGCTGGTTCCACGCCAGTGGTTTGATGTGCCCCCAGAGGCTGCCCTCCGGAAGCCGACAGCTAGGCCTCCATGGGCTTCCCGAGGGTTTTCCTAGGCTTCTCTTTCTCAGCAGGATTATGAAAAAGGAAACTGCGTTGGCCCCTTTTAGCACAAGGGAGCCTTTGCTCTCAACTGTGATTAAGAAAGCTGTGCTTCTTGAAATGGGGAATTTTTCCGTTCTTTCTCTGTTATTGAGGACCCCCTGCCCTGAGGTATTTTAAATTAAATAGCTGGGTCCTGAAAATGTTAATTACTGTAATTTATTGGCGAACTTGATATCAGGGTTAAGTTTCCTTTGGCATATTACAAATACTAAATACACATTGCCTCCACATGTATTAAGCATAATGGTGATCCTAATTTGGTCAGTTTCGATTGTGCCTATAGGGCCTGGTTAGGGTCCTGAGGAACTCTCTGGAACGCAAAGATTTTTACCCTAATTGCACGTTTTGTGGCTTGGTCTCTGCTATGCATTTGTAGCAGAGGCAAACTGTATGAATTCGTTGTATAGTTCAACAACAGCTGAGGGAGGCAGTGTTAACCAGTCGTGAAGGGCTGGGCTTTGGGCATAGACTGGATTAGAATTTCTGCTTCTCATTTAGTCTCTATGATTTGGGGCAAGTGTCTTAACTTCTCCAAGTTTTGTATTCTCATTTGTAAAATGGGATAATAAAAATAAAAATACAGGTCCGAAATTGCTTATCTGAAACACTTAGGGATAGACATATTTTAGATTTCAGATTCTTTCAGGTTTTAGAAAAGTAAAATAGTACATATGGCCTATTATACCTTATACCACTGGCAAGGGCAAGGTCTGGGTGGTATCCTGTAACCTGTGTTAAAGTATGCCCCTGGCTTTTTGGACTTTGGAACTGTAGATAAGAGATAGTAGATCTATATTTACCCATATAGCTACTCTTCTTAAATAAGGTATGTATAAAGTACTTATTACACTGGCTTCTACACACTAAATGATCAATAAACATTAGCATTGAGATTTTCGTCCTCTTGCTAGAGCCCACTTCCTTAGGGTGTGTTTGTCTCTGAGCATTCTGGCTGGTCATTTTGTCTCTGAGTCAGCCTGTAAAAAGGCATGATTTCCACATGTATCCAGATGGGAAGACTTTTACTAGCTTTGCCTCTGAAAGTGGTTCTTCTGTTCCACTAGTTCTCAGCACAGTTCAATAGAACTTTCCACCGCGTTGGAAATGTCCTATATCCGTGCTCTCCAGTATGGGAGCCATTAGCCATCTGTGGCTACTGAGCACTTGAAATGTGGCCAGTGCCATTGAGAAAATGAATTTTTAATTTCATTTAATTAATTAAAATTTAAATTTAAATAGCCACATGGGAGTAGTAGGTACCATATATAGGCAGTGCAGGTCTAGAACTGAATATGGGGTCTAATGCTGAGGTGCCCTTGTCCCCTTCAGATGCAAAATTCTTTGTCTTGAGGCTGCTGAAGCTGGTGAGGAACTGCTTATTCACTTGTGTATTTACCAAATATTTTGTGAGTTTCTACCATGTGCCAAACGCTATAGTAGGCACTGGGGATAGAGAACAAGGTTTTTGCACCTGAGGAGGACAGACACATTTAGAGCACACATTTATAAGTGCATATAAGCCTACATTTGAAAGCCTAAATACACGGTGATGAATCCAATGATGGAGATGTTGGATCGCTGCGGGAGCACAGGGGAGAGACACGCAGCCAGCTTGGGAAAAGGTCAAAGAAAACTTCCTTGAGGAGGAAGTACCTAGCTTTTTGTACAAGTAGTAGAAGTTAGTAGCCAAGGGAAAGAAAGTAAGAGGAAGAAGGAATTCTAGGCCAGAATGAGACAAGACATGGAAATGAGAACTAGCTTGGTGTTCTGGCAAGCAGTCAGCATTTGGTGAGGCTGGAGTGGCAGGAGTCAATGTCAACAATTGTTCAATCTGGTGATAGGTACATGGGCTTTTGTTATACTGTTCCATCTACTTTTGTGTTTGAAATTTTCATAACAAAAGTTAAATGAGGAAAAATAGTACCTGAAAGGGAGATTTTAATTGATACATGTATATTGTGTGTATATATATGTGTGTGTGTATGCATGTATTTGTGTTTATATATCCAATTCAGATGACTGTGTTTTAAAGAAAGGGGAGAGGGACTCTAGGTTTACACCTTGGGGCTTTTGGACACCACATCTGATTTCTGTTTATTCAGTCAGTAGGTCAGTAGGGTAGCACAGCCCTGACAGCTAGAAAGTGCTCAGTTAAGACTTATTCAGTCAATGAAAAGAGGAATAGTGTCATGTTCTTCCTTTGCAGGAAGTGAGTTTAAACTCAAATGACAGCTGGCAAGGCTGGGAAAAGTCTGGAAAGATAACTATCTAGATGTCAGGGACTGTGGTTGTTTTTTTGGAACACAAAGGGACTGATTGCATCATACTCGATTTTGTAGTTTATCCAGTTAAGCTCTTAACTCTGTTTTTGAAACAATAAATTTATCATGAGTTCAGTAGAGCCCTGGCTCTCGTTTCTCCAGCATGGAAGCAGATGTGTGTTTGGAGCATGCTGGTTTGGGGGACCCACCAACCATCGGAAAGAACGGACTGTGAAATGAGCAGGGAATGTTGGCTCCCCGTCTCAATGATGCTTTGTGATCTAAGAGGTGTTTTCTGTTTTCAACAATGCGCTGCAGAATGGTCTGTAACAGTCTGTTGCAATTTTCTCCCCAAATCTCCTACTTTTCTGCCAATAGTGAATTAGACTGTCATTAGCTTCACAGATGTGCTTTGATCCCAATATGGCTTGTCTCCTGGCAAGGAGACATCTGAACCATTGATGCAGATTTTCTAAACCTGGAGGATAAGACACAACTCGGTGAAAGGAACGTGGGAGAGGCACCTGGAGCCCTGGGTGCAAGTTGCATCGCTGTTGTTAATTAACTGTGTCATTTGGGGTGAGGCGCTGAAATTCACATTGTCTTAGTTCTCTGGTCTGTTAAAGGAGAGGACTGGATTGCTTCCTAAGTCCCTTTCAGATCCTTTAATACTGAATGGGAAAGCTCTTTGGGTTTAGGGATAGATGCTATCTTGCTGTTGGGGTTTTGGCTTTCTGAACTCACAATCCACAGTGCTTTCCAGGGATAACCGTTGATCCTATTTTGTTCCTAGCTCAGCACTCCCTACTCTGCTGCCTATAAAATGGTGCAACAGCTGTCTAGGTTTGATGACATATCTTTTTGGGGCACCTCTGTCCTTTCAAGGCCAAGTTGTTTAAAGGAGGAAAAAGAAGTAAAAGAATTGTAAATTTCAGAGCCCATAAAGCTCCAAACCATTGTCTAGGGGCTTTGAGACTAACTCCCTCACTTTACAGATTAGGAGCCCCAAGCCCAGAGATGGTAAGTCACTTGCCCAAGGCTGCAGTGACAGAGCTGGACCCAACTCCAGCTTGCCTGCCTTTGGGCTGTAATCCCAACATTCAGGCTTGTCAGCAGACTGGATTTATCCCTACCTATCTATTTCTATCATGTATTCATCTATCTGTCTATTTATCTATGTATCCATCTACCTCATTTAAAGTATCTCTGAAGTTGACTCTTAAGGGGCTCATTTCAAAGGTTTTGATTTCCAGTTCTTCCCTTCTGACCAAACTGGTTTAGGCTGTAAAGTGTACCAAGGGGTCCTTGAAATACATGTCTTAGTGAGGTGAGAGGGGGAGAAGAGAGAATTCACAACTGGCCACTGTTCGTCCAGCTATGAGTTCAGCCAGGGTGAGGGCCAAGGCATCTCACCCAGGAGGGGTACCTGCCTCTAATATGCTGCCTCTTTGCACACATCTTGGAATGTTGGGAGAAAGCATGCAAAAAAAATAGAGGTCTTTGGACAAATATTCCCAAGGTTTAAATCTGCTTTAATGAACATTCAGCAACATGTTCAGAGACCATCTAGAGTATTTGTATATGACAAATAAACTTTATGTGTATGTATATACATGTGTACATGTGTGTGCACCAGATGAGTATGGTCATGTTATTTCTGTATCTGTTTCAAAATATTTTTAAATATTAACATATTATATTCTAATTACAAAAATAATGTGTACTTGAAAAATACAGAATAATGACAGGAAAAAAAAATCATTCCTCTACCTCAGAATAGTCACTGTTAAGATTTTGAGGTATGCTTCAGTCTCCCTTGTTTTGTTGATCAAAGCAAAGCACGTACATAGTTTAAAAAGTCAAATAGTCATACAAGACTTATGATAAAAAACGCAGATTCCTGCTCCAGGCCTATTGTCAAAGTTAAGTTTCTCAGAGGCAGCAGCTTTCAAATATTGTCATTGTCATTGCTGGTATTTTTTTTACCATATTAATAGATGATACTTTAGGTGCTATTTTTGATTTATCCAATGTAGACATCACCTATCGGCTTCTTACGAATGTAAGATTTAGGTCTGTTAGAGCCTCTGAGCCTTTCCACATGCTTGCACACACACACACACATGCTTCCTATCCCACAAGCGCCTCAATGTAATTAATTATAGCACAGCTTTCAATTAAAGCAAGGTTAAATTTTTGTTATAAATAAAAATTTATATGTAATTTAAATCAGTTTTATTTATTTTAATATTTTATTTTTAAATTTATTTCATTTTAACTTAAAATAGATGCACATTTTTTATAAATCAACATTATAAGTTAAGATAATGTTTACATTATTTTGACCACATAAATACTGTACACCAATAAACCAAATAGTGTGCCACAGTTATGTATTTTCCTTTCTTGTCCAATTTTCTAGAATTAATACTTACTTCAAACACATTAGGTGACATATCAGTTCCATTTTTCTCTCTCTGGAGACATAAATGCTGGAGGGCTCTGTGCCCCTCTGCTCACTCTGGGCTGGTGACTCCCTAGGGCTTGGTCCTGAGAATTCTCTTGACTTTTCTCCTGTGTTGGATCCCCCATTTCCTGAATCTGATTCTTATGAACACCTGTGAAAGAAAATGTAACTAACACAGTTGTATTCTGAGACTGTACGGAACCCTTCTCAAGGGGGAAAAGAAATCTCTTGGGTAACTTTATTTAATATGTTTTTAAGATAAGTACATATGTGAGGTTAGGTATAAACTCCGTATGCTTATAGATCTTAAGTAACTCTAACACCAGATTTTTAAAAATCATTTAGAAAAGCTAAATTAATACAATTTATGATTGACAATATTTAGTTGAAATAAAATTTTGTGTATTTTGTTTAGTAGTTGAAAAATACAATGTTAAGTTCAATTCTATATTTGGTTTATTTCTCTATTTTGACTTCAGTGACTCTAATGCAGAGAAAGCCTGGTTGCATAAGAATGCTATAGAAAATTGCTTTAAAAACATCAAGACTTTGCTTGTTCAAGATAATTGGACCTTTCTCTTGGCCCCACCTCTGCCTTGGAGCAATCCTCAAGTGCCTATTTCAATGAGGTGTTTCCTAATCATGCTATTAGCTGCCTCATTTGTTGGAGGAAAAGGTTAATACTGTATTGTTAGTTAAACCTGCATTAAGTGGGTATCTAATCCAAGTATTGTTTGAATTAGGGCAGAGAAAGTATTTGTTGTGCATTTGTTACCATGCTTATTGCTAATCAGCATTTCCAAATTGTTCACAGGAAGTCAAGGTCCACCCAGTGATATCTGCTTGCAGTGAGTTCCAGAACAAGGTTCTTCTGAATTGGGTGTGCCTGACAGTCTACCATCTTCCTAGTAAAACAGAGCAAAATCTCAAAATTCTAGTAGATAATCATTTTGGATCCTTGATAATGTAACCATCTTCCATATATATATGTGTGTGTGTGTGTGTGTGTGTGTGTGTGTGTTTTAGTAATCCTTTCCCTTAACTAGCTATTTGACCTTTTGAGCTATTTTCCCAGAAATGGTACATTTTCTGCAAGACAAGGGAATTGAGATTCTGAAGGCCCCTGGGCAGACTTCCTGAGCCAAGACTCACCAGTCCTCAGTAACCTGCTGCATGCATTAGACCCTTGTTAATTTTAACACAACCTACCCCAATGCACTTAGCCTGTTGTCAATTCTTCTCTTTAAAAAGCCCTGACTCTTTTGTTAGATTTGAGGCTGTTTTTCCCATTCTCCCAACAAGATGTCTTTCTCATTAAAATTTCCTTTCTTCCTTGGCAATCTTTGTTGTCTCAATAATTGGTTCTTTGTGCAGTGAGTAACTGAACCTAGGCTGAAACCCCCTTGTGATTTTGATAACAAGAATATATTCACAGAACTAAGAGTTTGTGGACTTCTAGTTGACACGAGTTGAGCATGGGCTTTTGGAAACAGGCAAACTTGGATTCAAATCTTGAGTCTGCCATATAACCATTAGCCAGTTACTTATTCTGCCTGATCCCTATTTATTTGCTGCAATGTGGACATGCTGATACCTATTATGCATTGTCGTAATGATTAAACGAGATACACACTTTCAGCGCATGGCATATGGAGTCATTCAATAAATGGAAGCTATAATTACTACTCCCCTAGTTAATTAGTTTGGTTAATTTTCTCCTGAGTATATCTGGGTGGATCAATCTGCTCTTCTCCATTTTGTTTTCATCCTGTAACATCCTGAGGTGGTTCCTGAGGCTTGAAGGAAAAAAGATATACATTTGCAGGGTATTAATCTTAAAAATGATCCTATTCATGTTTCACAGGTATAATCTCCTGACCAGCTACTTTAGTCTTTAATAGACTAGTTGAACTGGAAATTACATGGAAGTATAAGATTGAAAATGTAGATGGTCTGTTTAGAAAAATGAATTATTTAACATTTGAAGGTATTGGTTAGAAAATGTTTTAGGAGTCTATTTTCTTTTTATTGAAGTATAGAAATGTGTATACTGTATTTTTTCTCTCTCCATTTTTTGAGAAGCATTTAGCTATTACTGTGGTTATCTACATGCGAGATTTTTATATTTTGTCATTAGCATACCTTCCTCCCAGGGAGTTCTGAAGAGTAGTCTCTGGTTTATAAACTCTGCCCTTAGAGTCAGTATGAACAAGGATGCTTTGTGGGTCCTATCCTCCACCAATGCTATGATGCTACTGTCATGGGAGTTGTAATTTGGAGTTTTTAACACATCTAAATCTGCAAATGGGGAGAAGAA
This sequence comes from Lepilemur ruficaudatus, assembly GCA_963574885.1. NCBI lineage: Eukaryota > Metazoa > Chordata > Mammalia > Primates > Lepilemuridae > Lepilemur > Lepilemur ruficaudatus. The sequence continues at coordinate 28,891 of CAUYRT010069540.1, forward strand.
AGGAAAAAATAATGAGAGGCTCAATATATCCAGCAATCAGTTTCTAGTTTAGACTCCCAGAAAGGTTACCCTGCATAAGGAAGCTACTCTACCTAACAATATCAGCTTATTACCTGAATTTCTTCATTTTACTTCAGGGAATTTCAGTGAGTTGAACAAATAGAGATTCATGAAGGCTAATCAATTTTATCTGCTAAAATCTTTTACAACCTTTGAGACTGTGGGAAGCTAATAAACACCCACACTTTACTATGGGCTAATTCTTTTAGGTTACTTTCCTCTGAATACCTAGCTGGGCTCCCATGTCACTGAAGAACTTATTATTTGGATTGATGGGAAGGGAGCAAAAGAAGTTTGGATCATGGAGGCCTAGGAGAGTTGAACAGATCTGGGCAGATTCCTGTATGAGAGGCTCAGGGGCAGGGACCCTGGAGGAGAGGGATGCCAATAAGGGTATAAAGGCAAGGGAAGTGGAAGATGTCAGAGACAAACATTTTATCAACAGTAAACTGTGTCTTTAACATTTGCTTAAAGTTATCCGTGATACCAAGAACAGGAGAGTGGAAAAAGGTAGGATAGAGAAAACTCTTTTAGCTTTTCTTCTTCAGCAACTTTTCATATCCTTCCACACGATTCTCTGAGAGGTGACCTTCAGCAAATCAACATCTTTTCATTTTTTCATCTGTAAAATGGGTTGAACATTTCTGTTGTACATCTGATAGGAAGACTAAAGATGAAATGTGAAACTGCTCTGAAAAGACAAATTCTATACAAATGCAAGATGTTATCACCATCAACTCTGATGGTAGGCAACGGACCACACAGAAAACTAGCTCTTTCTCTCTTGCCACTAGCAAGGAATGCTGAGAAATGCATATTTAAGTGGCATGGCTGGAGCAGAAACCTGCTTCCCTGTTCAATCCAGTCCTCACCTGTAAGATAAAACCTTTTTATGAACAGGCATTTTTATGGTTTCCCTTCAAGGAACAGAGAGAGCTGAGTCTTCACTAATTTTTTTCCTTTCTTTGGAAAGGGGGTAAATTTCCCCAAGTCCTTTTCAAGTTTCTTTTAGTTCCTGCTGAGCTCCTGGGTGAAGCTCTTGAGCAAATGAAGCCTGATGTGTTGAGACTTGAAAGCCTTCTTAGGCTGAGTGGAGGATTACCTTGGGCCCAGCAGCATGCCTCGCCTGCAGGTGTTTATGGAGACAGAGGGGTGCACTGCTTTAGACTGCGCGCAGGTCTTGAAGGGGGTCTGAGTTCTGTTCTTCTCTCTACTCTTGCTTGCTCTGTGATCTTTAGGCAGGCATCTTATCCTCTACTTGCTTCAATTTCTTCATCTGTAAAATGGGAATAAACTTGTACCTTTTTCATTAAACAGTGTGGGGATTAAATGAGATGATTGATGAAAGAACGTAGCAAAGTGAGTCAGGCAGGATGAGTGCTCCATAATATCAGCTGTTAAGTATGCCTAAGGATCCCTTAACTTTTCTGTTGCGATGGGCTGTGGCAGAGGAACTTGAGGCTAAAGATTTAGGACCCTTTTAGAAACACATTCACTGCAAAAATGGTGACAGACCCACGTTAAGATGCCAAGCCCTTGCTTGTGTTGGCAACAATGTACCTGCTTGAATTTCTAGGAGAATTTGGGATGGATTTTCTGCAGTTGGTTGAAGTCCAAGGGAGAAAAAAAATCTTATTAAATCTAGATATTCCTCATTTTATGGGTTAAGACAGAAAGATGATGGAATGTCAACATTAGAATATCCCAAGGGAGGAGGCTGAGGCTATAAAGGATTAGGGCTTTCAAAAGGTCTTTATGTCCAGCGATACTTGAAATGTTTTCAACACAGTCTCATGCTATGGCTGCGAAGAAAAAGAAGCCACTTCTAAAGGGTGACACTGAAAATGTATTTGCCAAAATTCAAGTAACTAGAACAACCACCTTTCTCTACTTGACTTTGGTATGACTAATTTTCATGTATCTGTACAGTGTGATAAAGTCAGTTTGAATGTAATGTACTACAGAAGCTCAAAAGAACACATTTTTCCCCACTTATCCTAGAGCTCATTATTTGATTTCAGTGTGAAAGGATGGAGCTTATTCTATTTGCTTGGGTGCTGTCTCTATCATCAGAACCCCCTTAAATGTGGCTGGGTTTAGGTTTCACTGCACTTCCCAAGCGTGATCCCCACTTTGTTAATGGAGAGAAATGGTTCCAGTGATCCTCCCCTCGGCCGGGTGCTTCCTTACTAGGGGTGGCTCACAGAGCGAAGCTTGGGGGTCCGTTACGGGATGTGGCTTCTCTCACCACTCTCTTCCTTTTTCTCTTCTAGGTAAGGTGGATTACTCCTCTATAACTTTCTTAGACTATATGGAAATTGGTTCCTTCTCTCTGGAGATTGTTCCCCAGTCTGATGTCACACAAAGACTTGGATAGCCTTTCCCCTTCTATACAAACCTCATACCACCCCAGGAATTTGAGGCCTGGCTCATCTTAGTCACATGATGGTAGCAGTTCATATCTTCCTCCTCACATTTCCCACAGAGAAGTATATTTCTCCATTCCCTAGAACTGGGCAGTATACGGGTGAACACTTGGGATTTTTCCTACTCACTTGCTGTTTTCCAAGCATTGGCGTATTGAGATGGGATGTTGAGAGGCTGACACCACAGGGCCATATTCAAGGTCACTGCTCGACGTGGCGTGGTGCCTCTTTCTGCCTGTGCAGGTGGGCACATGTACTTTTCATCTGCATGTAATCATCAGATTAAACAAGTCCTTCACTTTCTCTCTTGATTTTCTGGAAAAAATTGGATGGATTTTCTGTCATTTCATTGAAGTATATGGAAAAAAGCAAAATCCTATTAAATCTAGATCCTCCACTTTGTGGATTAAGTAGGCATCTCTGCTTATTGTGCAGCCATATGCTAGGATGAATTATCTGACTTGATTCTCCTTTCAGACAAATCTAAAGAACCAGATTGGCAGATGGAGAAGGAAGCTGCTCCTTTGTCCCCAAGTCCAAGCTGTGCTCTCCCATTCAGCTTTATTGGAGACCCTCGTCTTTGGGGATGATCGAGGATTTTTTTAGATATTAATAAAACAAATGCCTTGACACCCTTTCACTCATGATCCTTGGGTAGATTGGTCAATTCACCAGAACCTTGGAGGGAAGAAGAGACACTTAAGTCAGCGTGCCAACTCTCCCGACAAAAATCTGAACCCCAGGCAGTGTCATTTCTCTCCCCTCAGCTGAGCCATCCTCCAACCAGGTGTGGCCCCCACCCCTCCCTCTCTCTACTCAGGCAGGCTTTGCATGACAAAAGCTCTATTGTTATCCCAGGAGAACACATGGCCTTGGTGATTCCCACCCCATCCTCCTAAACTCAAATCTGTGGCTTAGATTCTAGGAAATATGCTTCACTGGAAAGGGAGAGATAAAACTAATTTCTGGAAAAGTGACTTCCCCAGACACCCACTGGGGAAAGGGAAAGGTACTCGCACTCACTCTGGGAAGTGGAGTATTTCTTCCGAAAATCCTGGCGCTGCCATGAATGGCACTGGCTAGCCCTAAGGTCGCCCCACAATATAAATTCCAGGTAAGGAGGAAGGAAAGGGAAAGGTGATGGTGTGTTGAAGGAGCACAGTATGAGTCTTCCCAGTGGATTTTTCTTAGAGCTCCCACTTGAGGGACTATAGGCAGTGAGGGAAAATGGCAATGGTAATAGGAGCAGAGGTGAGAAGTGCCCAGGTACACTGGGATTATTTGGGGGCCACCTCATTGGCTTGGATATAGAAGATGGCAGCTTGAGAGACACTCTGGTGAACCCCACCTTTCCCAGAGGTAGACAACAAAGCGCTAGGAAGCACAAGGAGAAGGAGCATTGAGCTCTGGAATATGCAGCTTACTGTCCCCTCACACCTGGTCTCTCCATTTAGGTGAGTGTGGCCCAGGGTTGGTCCTGTGGCCGCCGCCTTCACTGAGAAGAAGCCCTGTGGAAGCGTGGTACGATTGGAAGGCGTGTAGTCCAGTAAGAGCAAAAACAGCAAAGCTTCCTCCGAGCAGACCCCTGAATGCTAAAGAGCAGGGTGGCTCCAGGGAGAGACATATGTATTTAAATTTTGTAAGGTTATAGGATCTGAAGTGAATGTCCTGGGAGAACGGAGTGAAATGGTTGTTGAGTCCAAACCAGGGCTATTTTTTATTAAATATTAATGTCACACATTTCTTCAGGGTTCATAGAACAGATGTTGGGCCCAACGTTGTGGTGATTTAATTGACTAAGAATATTTCCTGTCATTTCTATCAATGTCTGGCTTTACAATGTCTGTTAAATCTGAAAGTATAAAACACAGGAAGGGATAATTAATACTCAGTTTCTATCCGTGGTTACCTACTGATATTGTCCCCTGGAGAAGCTGCAGCTTTCTCCTGAGTATTTTGTTTTTAGTGGCAGAGCCAGGCTGAGCTGACCTAGTCTCCCTGCAAATTGTTCCACTGGGTTTGTAGCTGGAGAGCAGCCCACTCCATAAGTGCAATTCTTTCTTTCCTGTTGGTTTCAAGAATATAAGCAAATTCAAAATAAGCTTTGTTTTCATGGTGAAAACTCCTAGGGACTCTGATTCTTCTCTTTCTTTCTAAATCCTACCCTACCTCCCTGGGTCATTTCCCTCAATATCCCCCTAGATTAAAAAAAGACATACTCTTTAATAGCCAAACTTTGCTAAGGGACCTTTCCTAGTAGACTCCAAGGAAGTGGATAGAAGAACACTTATTTTGAGCAAATTCACAGTGACATAAAATGTGGCTTATGGTGATTTAGCATCAGGAAATATTTGCTAAGTAGAGAGCTCAGGAAAGAACAATTCTAAAATGATTCTTGGTCAGGTGCAGCTTATAATGGCCCCATTCATAGGAAAAAACATGACCAAGATCCCTTCCTCACAAAAATTACATTATTTACATGGGAAAAAAATGTTTGCTTTACATTTATTAAATGGTTCTGGCCCGCCATGCTGAGGTCTCAGTTACATCCTCGAGGGAGGGTGGCTTGTGGAGAGAGAGAGAAAAAGAGAAAGATGTGTTGTTCCCAGACCTGAACATTAAATCATTGCAGTAATGATTTTAGAGGAAATGAGGCGAAATTGGGCCAAATGAAAACCTGCTGGTGTGGCCTGGGAATTCCTCCTGCCCGCTTGGGAAAGGGCTGCACTCTCTGTGGTTGGTGCCCATGGGACTGGAGCTTGGCCCTCCACCCCGGGGATTTGCCCTCTGCCTCAAAGGAGCAAGTGGGACCCACCAGGCTGCTTCCAAATCTCTCTTGGCCATTCTTCCTCAAAACAAGCTGGCACATGTCATGGGCCACAGCTATAGAAGGGTGAGGCACTTTTTGAAAGAATTTTTAGGGCACAGAGAGAAAGGAGGCTGGTGCAGTGGAGAAGTGAGAGCCCACCCTGTTGGTTGTTGATATGATGTGAGGGGGGATGGAGTGGGGTCCCTGGTTGAGACTCTTTGCAACATTTTACAAGGTCTTCTTCATGGAAGTGGGATCAGACCCCTCTACATGGCACAATTTAAGGGGCACAAATGCCCTGACACATGGCTGAAAGTCATACCATTAGAGCCAGCCTTTGAAGGTAGGCATGGCCTCTGAAGAACCCTAATAAAATGCATATGCATATGTGGCTGTCACACCAATGAGATGATGAATGCAGGAGGGACTAATTGGCAACTGTCAGTTTGGGCTGCTAAGAGCAGGCTCCTGCAGCCACAGGACACAAAATGGGTACGTTCCAATGGGTGCAGAGAGGACGGGAAAGGCCTAGGCATGGATTGTCCTTCTCTGGGGTGTCCCAGAGTCAGGTTCAGATTGAAAGTATGGTAGGAGGGTGCTTGCCACCTAGAATCCCAATGAAGGAAGTGACCAAAAGGAGAATGAGAATGGCCTGAGACATGCTTTGCTCACTTTTCCAGGGCCTGCCCCGGATGGGGGTGTGTTGTTTCCCACCCAAACCAGTAACACCACATGCAGTCTCCTTTCTTAAGGGACCTGAAGCATCCAGCTTTCTTACACCCGTTTTGTAGTTAACGGGAATGGAGCCCCCAAACCCAGGTCCCAAAGCTGTCCTAAGACGTTCATGACAAAATATGACTCAGCTTCTCCCACCTCTCTGCCCAACACGCCGAGCACGAGGCATTGCCTTTGCTCTGTTGCTGAATTTCCAGCAACAAACTGATGAGACATAAACACAAGGCCTGGGTGGAAAGTTAGGGGATGTTTATAGCCATGGAACCAAAATACAGGAGGAGGCAGGTGGGTGAAATTTGCCTAGGTTGCCTCCATGCAGATAAATCATGAACTTTAGTTCATTTAGGGGGAAAAATAGAGCCTTCCTGAAACAGACCCATTTCCCCCCAGCCTTTCTAATGTGCCTTTTCATGGATTTTGCTTTCAAATCTACATGAATTATTTTTCTTCTATTAAATATTAATGTGCCTTTCTAAGTAGAAAAAGAGGGCAAATTAGGTCTGGTACACATCTTCTCTGCCACTATTTACTGCTGCTGCGGGACTGCAGCAAATGCCAGCTCCCAACACATTATTAAATCAGGCCTGCACCGAGCCCAGATGTTACAGTGGAGCCAGGCGCGGTGAACGCAGCTAAACAACAAACAGCAGCGGGCATGCGGTCCTCTCTGCTAGGGGCTCCTCTCCTGCATCTTCGCAGCCCCTCTCCCAGCCTGCATGTCTACCTTGCCCTTTGACAAATCTGCCATCAGCCGAGCACAGCTCACTCTTCCTGGAGCAGTAATCGTGTGAGGGGGATTTATTTTTTTAAGCCCATTATTTTTTCCCCAATGACTCTTTCTACTTGATTAGTTCAGGATCAATATGTCTGGTAGGCAGAATGTGACGGGGAGAGTGATTTATCAGTGTCAGGGGTAGCTCTGGGCTTTGTTTTTGTGATTCTGCTCTCTTCAGTGACTTCCTCCTCCTTGCCCCTACGCATACACATGCACACACATGCACGCACACACGTGAACACAAACACACACTTCTCCCTGCTCTGCAGTTCTCTCTGTTCTTTTCCTGATCTAAATTCTACTCACTTTCACCATCAAGATGAATTTGGTCTCCTCTCTGAAGCTTATCCTAAGATCCTTAAATCATGACCTCCAATGAAACTATAATATTTCAGATGATAATTGTTAAATAGTGTGGGTTCTGGTTCCCTGGCGGGCTGTGAGCCCTCTGAGAATTTACATCTCAGAAGCATGGAGAGGTAGAAGAGCCCTGGGTTTGCAGTGAGAATCCCTACATCCTGACCATGTGGCCTTAAATAAATTATTTAACCTCTAGGAGACTGTATAATCCTCCTTCTCCTCCTCATCATCTCCATCCTCTCACCATTCCTGCCACCTAGATGGGTTCTCCTCAAATTTTACTGTGCATGTGGATTGCCTTGGATCTGGATCTGAGATTCTGTATTCCCAGCAGGCTTCCCAGTAATGTCAATGATGCTTGTCTACTTGTCACACTTTGAGAAGCATGGTTCTTACAAATCCTAAATGAGATAATGCATGTAAAAGTATCTTGTAAACTGAAAGACACTATATCACCGCTAAACCTTGGATCATTCTTGTTTCTTCTCTTGTCTTTGTCCCATTTCAAATCCATTGGCACATCCCATTGGTGCTACCATGGGAACATACAGTTAATCCAGCCATCTATGACCCTCTCCACCACTTCCCACCTAGGTTAAGCCACCATCTTAGTCTGTTTGGGCTGCTGTAACAAAGTATCTTAGTCTGGGTGGCTTACAAACATGAAACTTATTTCTCACAGTCCTGAGGGCTGGGAAGTGCAAGATCAAGGTGTCTGATGAGGACCCACTTTCTGGGTGGCTGACTTTTTGCTGTAACCTCACAAGGGAGCCTGGTACTTTGGGCCCCTTTATAAGGGCACTAATCCCATTCATGGGGGCTCCACCCTTGTGATCTAATCACCCCCCCAAAGGCCTAACCACTGTGGACCCTACTATCATTTGCTAGCAACTCTCCGCCACCCCCCAAACCTCTTGCACCTTTTCTGATTGCAAGAACACAGCTTACTCTATATTTTATCCACCCTGCTCCTCACTTTCCCCATCTAAAGTAGCAATCCCATCACTGTCTCTCTCCTTGCCCAGCCTTGTTAAGTTTTTCATGGCACCTGTTACTACCTAACCTATTGCATGTTTATGTGTTTGTCTCATTGACTTGAAATAGGCTCCATGGGGGAAAAGTGTGGTCTGCGTTGTTCCTCTGTATTTCCGGCATCTGGAGCAGTGCCTGGCATGTAGTAGGTCTTTAGATATTGGCTGAATGAAAGAATGAATGAGTTGTTCTCACTTATTACTAACTTAATTGCTTTGTGCTCTGTACCTTGCAGAGTGAGTCCTTCCTAAGCACTTGCTGAGGCAACCACGGACACGAGTTCTATACGTGCAGTCCCTGGATGTCTGTTCATTGGGCAGTTATTCATTTTTGCAGTGGGTCAAGAACTGGATTGATCCTTGTGATTGGAAAATGTAGACCCCTGAGGAAGGAGTAGAGGCACATGTCTGAGTTCTGGGAAGCAGTGAATGAGTTGGAGGTGCCTTGGCCCCTCAGAACCACTCGTCTTTACTTAAATGCTTCTTTGCCAGAATGATGCCAGACACATACATGCACACACACGCGCACACACACAGTCAGATCCACCTGCCAAGCAAACCAAACAAAGATCAAACAACAACAACAACAACAACAAAAACTAAGTGCCAAAAGGAAAGGATGAAGTGAGAATCTGGGTAGAATAAAAGCGTGGTATGAATGGGTGCACACAGAGAAGGGCTTTTCAAGTTGGATAATGGAATCTCTTTTTCCTTCAGACCCTCTAAAATAGCACATTAATAAACTGAACCAAATGTGGTGCTACAGCTGGTTTTATTGGTCATTAACATTTACAGATCCATGTGAAGTCATGTTTTCCAATTTTGAGATTAAAAGATTTCGTTAGCCTAATTATCGGCCTCTGAATGGGGACTGCGTGGGAGCCCGGTCAGCAGAACAGAGGCCTCTCTGCCTTCCGTGGTCCCCGCGCCTTCATAGAACAGGTGAATTGGAAACAAATGCACTTGCTGACCTTGGGCTGGAGTTGGTTGCAAGTAGAGTAGGCGCCGGCAGCTTCCCTGGCTCTCCCTCTGCACCTGTCCCGCTGGTGCATGTCTCCATCGTCAGGCTGTTTTGCAGGCTCAGGAGACTTCCTTGTAAGATGAGGAAACGGCGGCATCTGACCCTGACACCTGGCTTTCTTTTCTGGTTCTGATTGCTTTTCTCTCCTCTGTTTAGGGAAGTCAAGCCACTAATCGTGTTATTAAATGTGATTACAATCTCTATCTGAGTGAGAATTTTGGTGGGAATGAATTAATTGATCAGAAATAGTGCTTGTCAGATCATGCGTCCTGATTTTTGGGTCAAGGAAAATGGCAGGCCTGAGGCCAAACCAGAGGGAGAAGGTAAGTGAGAGAGGAGGTGAGGGGTGCAGGGCAGGAGGGACCAGCTAGCATTTTATCAAGCCCCGCCCCTTCTGTGTGTGATGCTGGATGAGAAGTCTGGGGAGGCCAAAGCAGGAATGCACACTGGGGTCAGCCTTGCACTTGGTCCCTGGTGCAAGGTGTGGCCCCGTCACAAGAACGGCGATTCTGTCGTGAGGAGTTGCCCAGTGGGGACATGCTGCTGATGTGGTGGACTATGGTGCTGTGGCTGACTCCATCGGCATCTTGCTTTCCTCCTGCCCATGGGGGCAGCTGACCCAGAGGGAAATGTAACCCCCATGGCGTAGCTCTTCCTGAAGCCAGGAAGAGAGTTTCTGGCTGCTGCAGCTTTATTTATTCCATACTGTCTAGGCCCGTCCTAGGGACTCTTCTAGACTAAAGGGGGAAGCTGTTTGCCCTGAGATTGCTTAATTGTGCTGAGTGAGTCTGACTAATCTAGGTTAGAATTCTCTTTTAATCAGGGCTCGAGGAGCCAGGTATACTAAGGGAGGGCTAAGATCTGAGACCTGGTTTGGTAAATGAGAGCTTGGCCCTCATCTTTCGTTCTCTTTGGGCTTGAGCTTCCTAGTCTGCAAAACGAGGAGAGCTGACCCGCCAAATAGCCCCGCATTCTGTACTTTAACAGTAACACCAGGTGGCCACGGCTGGTTCTGAGCATAGGAGTGGCCATGGTTATCTCTGTGCATAGTAAGGAACCTGGCAGCGTCATGGGAGGTGCATGGAAGGAGGGCAAGACTGAAGACAGGAAGAACATCTCAGGAACTCTTGCACAGCTCCAGATCACGGTTTCAATTACCATTGCTTCTGGTTTTTTCTACCAGAGCCCCCCTGGCTGTGCACCATTGTCCTTCAGACCACTGATCCTCTCCTTTTAATTCCTGTCCATTGTGGTTGAGCCACATATCTCCTTTTCCTACCAGCCCATCAAAGATATGTTGGAGTCCTAATCCCCTGTATGTGACTCAGAATGTGACTTTCTTTGGAGATAGGGTCTTTACAGAGATAATCAAGTTAAAATGAGATCAATAGGGTGGGCCATGATCTCGTATGACAGGTGTCCTTACAAAAGGGGGGAATCTGGACATAGAGACAGACATGCAGAGACAGACACATAGGAAAAGCATCACATAGGATGAAGGCAGGATCAGGGTGATTATGCTGCAAGCCAAGGAATGCCAAAGATTGCCAGCAAACCACCAGCAGCTAGGAGGGAGGCATGGAACAGATCCTGTTCCAGCCCTCAAAAAAGAACCAACCCCGCTGACACCTTGATCTCAGACTTCTAGCCTCCAAAACTGTGAGACAAAAAATTTCTGTTGTTCAAGCCACTCTGTTTTGGTGCTTTGGTATGGTAGCCCTAGCAAACTAATATACTGTCTTTTGGCTATTCTGTTTTCAGAACTTTGGCCTGCTGTGACCAACAGCCATTACTAATTTTCTGATCTCAAATCGATTTCTTTTTAATCTCTCCAAAGGGTATTAATCATTGTATTGGGAAACTTGGATTCTGCTTCCTACGTGGCTCTCTCCAGGTCCATCCGTACATTTTGCATGTGGCTCTCAACTTAGTCTCTGCCACGTGTGATTGGGAGGCGATGGTGGTTTCCTACAAGTGGGCAGCTTGGCCAGCTTCTGTGCTTTTGTGCCCACTCTACGCTGCCACCTACGGTCTCTTGGAATCTGAATCCCACACCATGTTTTTAACTTCTCACTGACATTTGAAGCTGAACTAGAAGGAAAGGCTAGTGACTTGAGGCATCTTTGGTTATTTTTCAGGTTTGTTGGCATGTAATCCCAGCATTCTTGGGTCTATTCCAAAACTATCCCAAATGTATCTACTCCAAAGTATGGTTCTAAATTTGGGTGTCAAGTTATAATCAGGTGAAACATAATTGAAAAAATGTGACAACTTTGAACAGTGTTAAACTCTCAAATGTCTGAAGTACACACAAACCTATCAGAGCCCAAAGGGACTATACGATCTATTCAGAAAGGCAGTTTTTTATGCTCAAATTCCCTTATGGTATTTCAATATGCACTTTCTCGTTAAACGTCTTATTTAATATGGCACTGGAATTTTATCCTGAGTGTAAAATATATTGCTTTGATCATTTCTTGTTTTACCAAATAAAGTCAAAGGAGGCACACTTTGCTCTCAGTCAACAGACATGCTTTGACCTTGTGCTGGTCCCACGAGCTCTGTGCTGGAAATATAAACATGGTCTCTATCCTGAGTGAGCCTTTCATGTACTTAAGGAGATAACACACTCAGGTGCCAAGCACTTAAATGCTAAATGGTGTTGAACTGGCTTTGATGCAGTCGTAGTCTGATTTCACGGAGTTAGGAAAGGCTTCCTCGATAACATAGAACTTTAGTTTCTGGCTGAAAAGGTCAAGCTATCCCCCAACTCCCAATCTTCCCTTCTGTCTTCTGATATTACTGGTGGCTTAATTGCAAATCAGAATCCATATAGAACATACAAAATGGCCCAAGGCAGGAGCTGGTGGGAGAGGTTGTCACTTTTGATGCTGTGATGGAAAACTTATTCATCTGGAATTTAGATAATACTGCTAAGAAATCGTTACAATAACAATTTCTTTTTAGTGCAGGCTATCTCTTCAGATTCCATTTCCTATGCTTTATTTACCAAAAAATCCACAATTTTCTGAGATATACATGAAATTTAAAACGAAGCCACTGGGAGTTCCTTTTCCATTTTCCCGGTGGAGGAGATGAGAGGCATGTTCCCAGCTTGGAATCTGCACAGATGTGTTTCCAATAAAGCACAATTAGACCTCATGTCTCCATTGTTCCCTTCCCATTATTCACGAGGCAGTGTAGATGAAGTGTGAGCTCACATGCAGGGTAATAAAGCCATCATTTGCTTCTCCTCTCCTCACATGGAAAGGGCCTTCGTTTTGTTTTCTTCACAAAAGTGCAGATTTAATTTGAAGTCGGGGAAAAGAGGAAGGAAAAACAACTTTCCAAAACACGAGACAAGAGTTCTCCTTAATAGAAACCACATTCTCCCTCTAAATTATGGTACCTGCGGGTTCCTGCGTGCAGGCTGGGAGGCGATGAAGGTAGGCTCTGGGAGGCTGGGAGGGACCGTGCTTCATATTTTGGCCCATCTGGGCACATATCTCTTGGGTTTCTTGAGATTCATGGAACATATTAGGGCCACAGTGAAATGTGAGAAACCCTTCAGAAAAGTGACCGTGGAAATAAATAGTAATGAATATTTATGTGTTTAGATCAGAGGTCAGGACTCTTTTTTTGTTCTGAGGGTCATTAGTGAGTTAAATGGAGACTGTCGGTTCCAATGGTGGTACTACAGTATAGGCTATCGGGGAAGGAATAAAGTAGGGGGGTTGAAGAGAAGGGAAGGAAAGAAAGGAAAAAGGGATATGGGGAAAAGAAAGCATCCACAAGGGAGTAAACTAGGAGTTGTAACCAGCAGTAACTTCTGGCTCTGCTTTTGGTTAGATGGTTATCCTTGGTTTAAAGTAGGTTTTCCATATAAAAAGGTACCTGGGATTTAAAAGTGTGCCTGAAATTTCCTGCAGTTCTACTTCCATGGGGTACAGAGCAGATGATATAAGTTCCTAGAGGCTCAGGGTGGATAGAGCTTGGGGAACTCCCTTCCAGGAGGGAATTCCCTTGAGTTGTGGGGCCAGGGGTGGTGCAATGGTCACTGGCAGGAGACTAACCAATTAAACCTGCAAGATTGCCCCTCCTCCACCCCGTTTTCCCTGTGCTGGCCCCTCTTCCTGTTATGGGGTCACACGGCCATCCTGACGCCAGAGGAGAAAATGATTTCTCTCTTTCCAGCAATGCCTGATCACCTAAACTATTTGGAAATGTTTGGAACATGTTGGAATGAATCAAAGTCAATTTGATTAAATTTAGCAGAGAGATTTGGAGTGAGACTATTTAAATAGCATTAGGGGAAAATACCGAAGAAAATAGCTTTCAACACAGATTTTATTCTTTATATAGTGCATGGATTTCCTCTTATAAGCAAGGATTTGGAGATAGCTTTTATTTTGTTGTTATTATTCTTATTTGTTGGTTTCAGTTTTTTGCTTTTGTAACTTCGGGATCACTTTCAGACATCTGTCATCCCTTCCTTTCATATATCCATCCATCCATCTATCCATCTATCCATCCATTAGCCTGCAAACATTTGTGGGGAGTCTTCTTTGTTCCAGAATCTGAGCTAAGCCCTGTGGATACAGAGATGAATGAGAAATGATTCCTGCCCTTGGGAAACTCACAATCCAGTGGGAGAGAGGGAGATGTAAACATTAATTACAACAGTGTGATGAATGCTCTAATAAAGTTCAGAGCAGGGTGCTCAGCTGTCCGCAGAGCCGTAGGGCAGCAATCATCTATTTCACCTCAGCCTTCTAAAGGTTTTGATTCCTCCAAGAGTAAACCATGATTCCCAAATCTCAGGGGTACTGGATTACGTGTAGCTTTACAATAAGTCTTGCAGGTTGCAGCTACTACTGATTCAAAGACAGCAAAGGCAGAGATGACTGTGAGATTTATCCCCAGGGTTCATGGATTTCTCTGAACGTATGTTTTCTCGGTTCTTTTTCCTCTCTGGGCCATCAATATGCTCTGCACTGTGGCAGCGCGCCAACCTGCTGTTTAACGCGATTCTTTGGGCGCTCTGTCCTTACCCAGAAAGCTTCACTGAACACTGAAATAGGGAGGGATTGATTGAGTCTCACATCCCGCACTCCACCCAAGACCGATCAAACAGCAGCTGCTGAGGACTTACACCAGGTTGAGCAGATACTCTGCAATTTCTCCAGCTCCTTCTTTGTCATCATTAATCCAAAAATGATGGGCTTTCTAAAGCCAGGAGAAAGGATGGTGAACATGGGAACACAGGAGTCCCTGGGGAAATGCATTCAGGAAGAAAACAAATACAGTCAAATACCCAAGTGGTTTTTATTGCTACCAGGGACAAGAATAGGGAAAGGGAAATATGAAGTTGAGGTCTGAATATTTCCAGTATCTGTGTCAGAGATTGTGTGTCATAGGGGAACAGATGCTCTGATCGATGGCATTGAGAAACATTTTTTTATGGTGTTTGCTTCTGAAGAGGAGATCTCCAACCAAAGGAGAGATTCTACACATTTTGAATTCGCACATCACTTTGAATACATGGCCTTAGAAAACAACCAAAAGCCTCAATGGGGAGAGAACATTTTCGCTAGTCATTTATGCTCCCCTGCAATGTAAATGTGAGTTTGTTGGGGCTGTTGAAGAGTTGAGTCGCTTGGCAGACATTTCTGTGAATGATGTGGTTGAAGCGTGTTGCTGAGCTTTTCATTGACCCTGAACATGTGATTTTTAACAATTAAGGCAAGAAAAAATTATCAGGGCCAGTTAAAAGAGAAGATGGAATAGATATTTTTGAAGTTACAGAACCTAAATTAAAGGCAAAGCAGATAGAATGAAAAAAAAAATAGCAGCATGATGACTGTTTTATAAATTGTCCTATTTGGGGCACTAAGGGCCTGGCTTTTGGATAATCAGTGTTGAAATTTTCACATTTTAGCAGGTGAGGAAGCAGATGTATCAGACGTGTAAATCACACTCCGCCACCCAGATGACTGGGGTGGACAGGAACCAGTGACGCCAGTCTGTCTCACTACATCATCCAAGTCCTGGACCAGAGCCCACAGGTTGGACTAGTCCTCTGGGGGCCCGATTCAGGGCAGGGATATAGGAACTGACAAGTCATACAGTCAACAGTGCTTGCATAAAGCTTTGACATCTTCTGCAGGAAAGCACCGTGGCAGTATGAAATCCTTTCCCTTGCCCTTGGGTGGCATGTTTCCCACCTCACTAGAGCACTAGTCACTACTGATTCTGCTACATTTCTTCACCTGCTCTTCTTACTCTCAGTCCCAGCTGTGTTGGGTCCTGCCTTGCCTGAGACTTACCCTTTGTATGAGTATATTCTGAGGTTTTTTTAATGAACTAAATCTTAGAGCCACATTAATTATTGAAGGAAATCTATGAGTACCCTACCCACCTGAAACTAGAGAAAGATGGCTCAGAGAGAAACCTTTGAGAGACTAATTATGAGAGTTCACATTTTAATTAAGGCATATTTCCCCACCTTTTTTAAAAAAAAAAAAAAGATCAGGGGGTTCTCTCTGTGTTGCCCAGGCTGGCCTTGAACTCCTGGGCTCAAGGGATCTTCCTGCCTCAGTCTCCCAAGTAGCTGGGATTACAGGTGCAAGCCATCTTGTCCAGCCTATATTTTCCTTTAATGGCATGTGCTAACATGCCTGTTATTGTAACTTGTGGAACACATACTGACTCCACGTGAAAACATTCATTCTCTTTTTACCACCCCATCCCGAATCTACATCAGACATTATATCCTGCATAAACTGCACACATGGCTCCATGCCTGTGCCCCTGCTGTTCCTTCTGCCTGGAGTGCCTCCCTTCCACTTCTGCAGCTAGCAAGAGTCACATCGTGATTCTGTCTGTATCACAAGTGTCTAGCAGAATGTTTGACACATCACAAGTGTCCAAGTGAGAGACGAATTCGATGAATGTTTGCTTGCAAGAAAGTGTTTGTGTTGTTTGCCATAGGGAAATTATGGACCAGGAAAATACTACATAACACTCAGAAAATCGAATAACTCATTTTTAGGCTTTGGAAGAGAAGTAGCATTTGGGAAGGCAGAAGGGAGGGAATGGCAGGTGGGGGAAACTGTAGAATCAAAGGCATAGAGGTGGAGTGAGCATGGATTTTGGGTAAGGGGGGACATGACTAATTAGATTGGAAAGTTTATTGAAAAAAAAGTGATAGAAAATAGTGTTTGGAGAGCCCATTTTACTGAGTATCTTGAGAAGTTTTAAAGAGATGAAATACGTAATGGGAGAGTTCGTAAGCAAGAAATAACCTGATACAAATGGACAATTAGGGAGAGACAGCCTGAAGTGGAGAGGGGAGTTATCGGCAGCTATACTGGTGGAGGCTGTAGCATGGTGTAGGATTCTGGAGCCAGGGCCATCACGGGGCAGTGGGGACGGTGGAGGGTTCATCCTGGAGGGATTTGAGAGGAAGAAAATGACAGACGTGGCTGTAGATGACTATGGGAGAGCACAGTTTCTTTGTATTGATTGACTTGGCATTAAGATCACCTAAAACTTTGGAGGTGCTATGTTATAGATAAATATGTTCAACCTCAACAACTCTCTTGAGTAGTCAACAACCAAGTCCTAGTTGGTGAGAGGAGAGAGCTTTTGAATGATAGATGATTCTGGAGCCCTAGCCAAGCTCATCAGCATTTTGGGCATAACCATTTTCTTTATCTAGTACAGAAAGTATTAGAAGCTTCTCGGCTGATTCTAGATTATCAATGCTGCAAAATTTCCTACTGAATTATATATCTATCCACAGTGTGTGTTTCTCATACCTCTCTAACACTGCATATCATCAAATATTTTAATCTTTTTATTAATGATAAGTAGAAAATTGTATCTCATTTTAATTTAACTTGCATTTCTTTAATGAGTGATATTGAACATTATTTATGCATAGATCAGCCATTTATATTTCTTTATATATATACCTGTTGTTACCCTTTGCCTGTTTGTATAATAGGATCCTTTGTCCTTTTTATTCATTTATAAAAGCCCTTTGTCTACTAACAAAATTAGGGCTTATTCACCAAAGCTGATTCTAAAAGCCTAAATTTTCATAGATTTAAAAATTGATGTGGATTATCAAATTGTCAAACTCGTTAGCATTCTGGGTGTTTAGAAACCTTCAAAATCTATCCTTCTTAATCTTAAACCACTTTTTAAAAATTAAGGCTAGAGTGCCAAATTAGGAAAAGTAAAAGTACCAAACCTGTCCTGGTATTTTCAAATCTATCTGCCTTTCTGCTGATTTCACATCTCTAATCTGCACAAGAACATGAAGTTAGGAGGTGTTTGAACACAGATTTCAGCCTTTGCCTTGGAGTCTCTAAGATCATGCCCAGGATGGAATGGAGAGGAATATGGAAAGATCAAATCACTGACAGGTGTTGCTACCTGGGTCCTCACACTCCATCACCTGAAGGTCCATCACCTAAAGGATTTAAGGGAACTTGGCTACCCTAGCTGACCATTATGTTTATTATAGGCTGAATTGTGTCACTTCTTTCAATTTATATGTTGAAGTCTTAACCCCCCATTACTCAGTATTTGGAGATAGGGCCTTTAAAGATGTAATAGATAAAATGATGTCATTAGGGTGGGCCCTAATCCCATGTGATTGGTGTCCTTATAAGAAGAGGAAATTAGGACACAGACACACAAAGAGGGAAGACAATGTGACGACACAGGGAGAAGATGGCCATCTATAAGCCAAGGAGAGAAGACTTAGAATGAAACCAACCCTGCTGACACTTTGATCTTGCATCTCCAGCCTCCAGAATTGCAAGAAAATAAATTTCTGTTGTTTAAGTCATCCACCTTGTGGTGCTTTGTTATGGTAGCTCTTGTGAACTAATGCAATGCCTTGTGCAAAGTACTATAACCTTTACCAATTGGCTTGGAGATCAGGTTCTAATGTACAAAACTATGGATTAAAAATCACCTGCCTTGAGCTACAAGGTGGTCCCACCCTACTCATCTCATCTCTAGCAATTTATAAATGCAGAGAATACCCAATCCCAAAGTTAGGATTAATACTTTCCCTAATTTTAGGGACTGTGAGAGGCTTAGCATTTATAGTCATAGTTAAGCATTCCTGGACACATATTCATCTAAGTGGGTTCTTCCTTTGGGACCCTAGGACTGAGGTCCCATGTCTGGAACCTTCCCTTGGATGAGAGATGTGAAGGACATGTCTCTCTCTGACAAGCAGGTTGGCCTGGTGAAAAAATGCTCTACCCAGACCTTAGTCTTGATTCTATTACAAGCTTCCTGAGTGGCCTCAGGCAACTAAATTTGCCTGTTTGGACTGAGAATCCTTACATGGACCTCATGAATGGTTCTCAGACTCAGTTCTGTGGAACTCTAGGGGGCTCTATGGAAGAGTTTTAGAAGTGCTATAAAGTTTTCATTTGATTTTTCTCTTGGAGTATATATTTTAACTATTTTAAAACACTGCAATAAAAATAACACATATTCAAATGTGTTTTATTTCACATTTTAACATACCTAGGAACATCAACATGTTAAGATGTACTGTGAGGTTCATTTGGAATGAACATAAGAATAAATACTGCCATCTGGGTGTGCATATTTGATGAGGGATAGTGATATTCCACACTGGTCTGTTTGTCTGTCTCTCTTAAATTCTGACATGACTGTTACATGTCTCCACTGACATAAAATTGCACAAGTGAATTTGTGACCATAGTACATTTGTAAGTGCCAGAGCAAGCTCATTTGTGTTTGCTCTTCTCGTGGTGTCAGACTTGTGCGTGCACCCACAACTGACTCTCTCACATCTTGAAAACATCACATCAGAGCTAGAATGGATGCTTCCATTCTGACTTTATGATTAGAAATGCAAGAATTTATTAGGTGTTACTAACAATTCAACTCTGAAACAGATATTTCCTACTACTTTCCTTACAAGCTTCTAGATGAATTTAGTTGAGCAGAAACTCAAGTGGTAAGGCAAGTTGTTTTAAAACAAAACAAAACAAAAACTATTACCACTTGCAATTAGCCAGATGAATTGATATTTTCTAAAGATTTTTCAACTAAATTATAAAATAATAAATCAAATGCTGAGGATAAGATGATTGTGATTATTTCAAATTTTTAACTTCAAATAAGTCTCAAACTTGTCAATGATATACTTTATATTATATATGCTGTATTTAAACTCATGAAATAAATATATATTAGTGAAGTTCTGCTTTTATTTATTTTAAATATTAGAATTCCACAAAAGATTTCATTTTTATTAAGTATAACTTTGCTAAAGAAGCAAGAAAAACCAGCAGGTCAGATGACCTCCAAGATTTCTTGTAGCTTGAATAATCTGGAATCTTCCAAGGTGGGTTTGAGCAAGATGCAGGGAGGTGAAGGGTAGCTGATCCTATCACCAGTATCTGCATCAGTCAGGAGCTTTCCTCTGCCTTTCTAACAGGGAGCAAGTGTTCAGGCACAAACCTATATCCCCTCTGGATCATCACATCTAGTCGAGATTGCAACTATACAAATTAATGGTCCTGGGAAAACCCTATGGTTATCAAAAAATGCTGCAAAGATTTTTTAAAGTAGTGTTTTTATAGTGTATGGTACAATTATTTTGAAACTTGCTAAAATTCCATTAAAATGCATTGTATTTCCCTGGTTACCTCCTCTCTGGAACAAATCTCTTCTGGAGGCTGTATCTGATAAGATGTGTGGGAGAATGGGGCCTGGGGGTGCAGGTGGGGGGTGGGTGGGTATGCTGGGCATGGGGAGGGGTATAGCCCTCTTGTAGCTGGCATAAGGGCTGTGCATAGTTGAAAACAGGGGCCTTGATTTGCTTCAGTTGCCACCTTTAGACACACCCTCATTAGAGTTTATCATATTCCCAAGACCCTCCATGGATGTGGGACACTGTGGTCTGCCCATAACAACTGGTTCTAGAGGTGGACGGCACCTCTAGGGCTTATAGAGTATGCAGAGACAGAACGGAGAGGAGCTGCATGGTTGTCTGCACCTGCCTGATTCCTATGGCTCCTCCCTGTAAGATGAGAAGGAAGGGTTGGATGCAGAATGCTGAAGAGTGGTAGTTCACAGGGCTTACCCTGGGACTCTATTTACCTACTGGAGTGACAGATTTCAGGGATGAGCTTTTTGGCTGGGAGACTACTGGGGTTAAGATGATGCTCTCCTGATTCTAACTGTGGTTATTATATTAGTTAAGATAGTTAGGATAAGCATTCACCTGCTTATAACATAGATGCCCAAACAAAAGTGGCTTATGTAAGACAGAGTTTACTTTTTTCCTGTAATAGCCAGGAAGTAGGAGGCCCAGGGCTGACAGGGACCACTGTCCCACAAGGTAACTAAACACCTAGCTCCTATTTTCTTTTCCTCCATCTTTAGGGTGTCATCTTTCTATGAATAGTCCAAAGTGGCACCCCTATGTGTGTGACCCAGACAAGATGATGGGGGAAGGAGGGCATGGGGCCCTCATCATTTAAGAACACAGCCTAGAAGTTGAATACATCACCTCTGCTTACATTCTCCTGTCCAGAACTCAGTTACGTGGCCATGGCTAGCTGCAGAGGAGACTGGGAATGCAGTTCTTATTCTGTGCCATGTAACCAGATAAAAATAGTGAGCTCTATTATTTTGAACAATAGTGCAAGATTGGATATAGAGATACGACTCTGACTTTCCAAGGGTGTTTAATGAAGTACAGCTCACTAACGCAACTATTTGGAGCTCTGTAAACCTGGTCTCTGTCACAGAGGTAGATGGCCAAGAATTGGCAGGCCCAGAGGTGAAGGCCTGGCAGCCCAGTGTAATGGCTGACACTTTACCACTGTCCTTACCAGTATTTATTTTTCTCAGAGATGGGCAATTCCAATTTCCATTGACCTCTGCAACTTCTTGATGATATCAAGTTGAAAAGGGTTGGTCTAGATGCTCAAAAAATTCCCATGCATAGACCAGTGGATTTCAAACCATGCTCTAAGTGCCTCAGAGTTGTCTAGACTTCTGGGGGCAGGTGGAAGAAATGGAAAACAAGGGCTCTTTAACCTGTACCTTATTTCCCACTTGGCTGTCTAACCAGGGTACCTTATCTATATTTTTATTTCTTTGTTTATCTGTATAGTATTTTGGGCTAAAAATACAGTTTTTACACTTCTGCTAAGCCATCAGAAACTGAAATGTCCATAATTCAGGAAGCAGAGATGAAATGACATATTAAATACTAATACCATCATGAGTCATATGCCTATGTGATGGGTAATGGTCTGGACCATGTTTTTGCCTGGAAACGATTTAGATTGAAAATAAGAAAATGCTACAGCTGAAAGATATAAAGTGTCGATGGGATCCAATAGTTCTGATGAAGCAATTACATAATGCTTTAAAATTCACAAAGCATTTCTGCATCGATTCCCTTTTTTGATCCTTCTTTTGCAGATGAAGAAAATAGAAGCACAGAGAGGCAAAGTGATTTGCTCAAAGTGGCACAGTAAAGAGTGCTAGAAACAGGACTGAAGTCAGGACTTTGGAATCTTCACTCTATATATCCTTTTCCCTATATTTGCTTATACCTAGCTGCTGGATAAAGACCTCCCCCTTGGGTTCCAAGACCTGAGCCTTTTCATCTTGTGAGCCTGATTTCTGCTGGAGCAGTGAACAAATCATCTCGCCAACCAAGCCTCTGCGCTTGACTCCTCTATTCTTCCTCCCTCCCCCCCACGTCCCACTGAAAGTTTATCATAAATCAGACAGTGTCCTAAGTACTAGAGACACAGCAGTAAACATGAACTATGAAATCTTTGTGGAACTTATTAATAGATTCTAGTGGGAGCTACAAAAAAATGAAAGCACAACTAAACATGCACAGTGATAACTGCTATGAAGAAAACTTAATCAGGGAAACAGGATAGAAAACAGCAGGGTAGAAGCAGAGTCTATTTTCGCTGGATGGTCAGGGGAGGTTGAGTGACAGATATATAAGCCAGAGACCTGAATAAAGGGAAGGGGTAAGCTATGAAATATCTTGAGGGAGAGCATCCCAAGATGATGTTAGAGCAAATAAATAATTAATATGCTCAGCACAGTCCTCGAACTGCCAGATGAGTGGGGCTGGGATTACAAGCAAGCCTCTGGAAAATTGTTTTGTTTTACGATACAAGAGAGAGAAAAGGAAGCTAATTTCAGAAGCAAATTTTTGGAGTACTTGAGGGGGATGGAGCTATGTGCATAAGCGGAGAGAGTGGCCTTGAGTAGGAAGAGGGACAGGTCATCTCTGGGTTAGGAGGAATGGTAGAGAAGACAGGAAAAGATGTGGGAGGGTTGGTGGATTTGGTGGGAAAATGAGTTAGTTTTTTTCTGGTTGGTTCTGTTTTCTCCCATGGAAAGCTTATCATAAATCAGACACTGTTCTAAGTGCTAGAGATACAGCAGTAAACAAGAACTGTGAAATCTTTGTGGAACTTATTAGTAAAATATCAGATAAAGTCAGTGACATGGGGGAGGGGGACTAATGATCTTCTAAGATGGCGAGAAAGTGAATCAACCAGCAAACAGAGAAGAGCTGCAGGGTTGTGCTGTGGGCCCACGTGAAGTCTGCAGGATCAGCCTTAGGTGAGATTGGTCAATCAGTATGGCTGTGCAATTTTCCCAGCAATGCTTGGTTGCCAGGGAGATGTAAGCAGAAAGCAGAATTGAACCATGTGTTGTATAGTCCTCATTTGCTCATTCTGACCCATTCTTTATCCTTTGTCACCTGGCTTAAGGCCCTGTGAGGCTGACTTTTATGGAATGATTTAATGGATTCATTGACCTGGATTGGGTTTGGCTGTTGGTGGGCACAGGCAGGAGTCTGGAGGGCAGCAGGCAGTGAGGTTCTTGTATTTACTCTCCCACGGCCCTTGGTTGGCAAAGACGACATCCCTCTTTGGAAGCCCTAGCTCCTATCAGGCAGCCTTCTTCTGGGGATACGGCTCATTTGAGGCCCCAGGAACCACACCCTCTTCTTACTCCTTCAGATTTAGGGGTGGTAACTGCTTCCTGATGCAGCCAGCCTTGGGGTGCTTCCCTATCCCTTATCGTTTCCCCTTTACCTGTCTGCACTTTTAGAAATGGCCCCTTTATTAAAGTCTCATCAATTTCTTGGTAAGTCCCTGATTAGCAAACGTAGTTTGGGGTATGGCCAGGTAAGCCTAACGGAGGCAGAAAGGAACATGGCATTTGTGGGTACACAAGTGAGAGATGACAGCGCAAAAAGAACTGTGAGTAAGGAGGGAAATGGGGACACAAGGAGAGTGGAGAGACTGAAAAAGTGGCAGAGTACGTAGGTGGGAAGTCCTGGTGGCCTCAAGGGGTTTGGGGGTTGGGGTACATGAGTGAGTAGCTGGAAACTGGGACACCATCCTCAGAGAGTAGAGTGCTTCAAATAGAAAACGTCTGATTGATGCAGTTATTGATAATAACAATGTCCAGGTCAGTGGTTCTCAGCCCTGGCTATGTATTAAAATTGCCAGAGGAGCTGGTAAAAAATACTGATGTCTGGCTTCACTTTTAGAGATTTTGATGACAATTCATCTGGTCTGGGCCCCATATTGTTAACAAGACTATCTCAAATAATTCAGATCTGTGACCAGAGTTGAGGATCACTTATCCAGTATGTGAGCATGAGGGTGTTTGAATGGGGTGGATGGAGGAAAAAGATCATTTGCAACCAGAAGTCAGGGAACCGAGAGGCCAGGGTCTTGGAAGGATCACCCACGGGGAGGCTCCGAGAATGATGGCTGGGCTAGTGGCGGGGAGAATTCAGTGAGAAGCTGAAATTGGGAGGTTGATAGAGCTTAGAAAAACTTGGGTATTTTAGTTACTCTGAGCCAAATCTCTAGCCCCATGATCTCCTCTCAGCACAGGGCCAAGGGCCAGGGGTGGGGTTGCCTCTTGGAAAACTTACTTTGTTCTCTCCCCTCTCCCAAACCATCACCATCTTTGGTTTTCATTATTTGTTTTTAGGATGACCTTTTCTCACCACTAGTGTTTGGGGAGCCACATTTGACTCAGGGTCTAGGCAGTGTCTTTCTTTCCCAGACACGATTCTCTTGGTCATTTGACCTTTTCCAATCTTGAGCCTTCTTCCTGTACTCATCAGAAAAATCCCTTTCCTCCATCCCACTCCCTTCGAGCCCTCTTGGGAGGCTGGTAAATTCCAAAGGCTCATTCCTAGATCATAGCACCTGCTAACAGCTTGCATATGGATGGGAGCTTCCCATATTCTAACTCACAAGGGAGGACCAGCAGGCCCCAAAAAATCACTCAGGGCCTCTCCACATCCAGGTCAGAGTGTGTTAACACTGCTCAGTTTGTCGGGAGAATAGGAGTTTCATCCTCTTTTATTTTCTACATGCGTGCCATTGTGAGGTCATTTAAATCAAATTCTTCTCTGTAACTGAGCACAAAACCTGCACATTTCTGGTTTTGCTCTTTCTGAAGATAATTTCTGCTGTTTAATGAGATCTGAGAATGAAGTCAGGCATGAGCTGGAGAAAGGTCACAGTGTGTGCTCAAAGGTATATTAACTACTGCTGGAGCTGACATCGGTCTCTTTCCAAGAGGACAAAATTAAGCAGCAAATAGTAAATACCTTCAATGGCACTTTATTGCAACTAAGACCATTTACAATGAAATAAGAATATGAGAATGGCTTCAAAGAGAAAATAGGAGTGCTTACAAATAGAACACATCTTACCGGTTAGAGTGGAAAAGTGATTCCAGTCAAGGTTAATGGGGAAACGGTTAATGAAGGGTACAGATTCCAAAGCTGCATGATGCCGTACTGTATCTCGCAGAGGTAATTAATACTGGAGACTCTGGCTAAATGGACACATTAGACACAGCAGACAACTCGAAATTCCACACACTATACAGAGAGGCTCCTCCGGATGCTTTATGACTCACCCTAACACTGACAGGGCGACATGAGAGCCCATATTTTCCATCGCTGTTTGTCACAGAGTCAGTGTGGCTGTGTGGGAAGGACACCAGACAGGGAGCGAGGACAGGGGCTCCCAGCCCAGACTCAGTCACCAGGAGGTGGCGAGTCACCTTGGGCAAGTTACTCCTACTTCTCTTAGGCTCACTTTCCTCATCTGTAACTTGAAGGGGTTGGACTGGAGAACCTATAAAAGCTTTTCTGGTTTAAATTCTGAGATTCTCTGTACTTTATTGCCATGCCATCATTGTTAGTTACCTGTCGTGTAAATACGGGTATATCTGGGCAAAAGATTACATCTATAAATACAGACCTAGATGGACGTTTACCTATATTTACCTGTTTTGGCACATAGGTGTACCTAGGAGTCGATCTTTACTGTGTTTTTGAAATGGCACAACCTTAAAGATTTATGTTAAAAAGGTTTCTATCTCTATTCTACCAACAATGTTCATGTTTTTCAATCTTTCTCTCATTTTTTCCCCCAAAGGGTAAGCAAGCATGAGTAAGGATACCTATAGAATTTAAATGCCTGGGATTAAGTTGAACTTGGGTGAAAGCTCCTTTAGCCTGTTGCCTGCAGGATTATCCGTCCCTAAAAAGCACCCTCTTTTGTCTCATTCTGTTGCTGTGAACACACTAGGCGGGAGACTAAGACTAAGGATCTTTTAGTGGCAGGTGAGGGAGGGACCCTGGATCATTTTACATTCTTTACGTTTAGCTGTCTTTATGTTTGGCTGTCTGGAATCTCCTCAAGTGGAGGGTCTTAAATGTCGGGCATTTGGACGCACTGCTTTTTCTGCCCAGCAATCATCGTATTGACAGGCATTGCTTCAGCGGAACGTTTTTTTCTCTGTGTTCGGGCCTGTTTGTAGGTGGCATCCCCAGGGCAGATTCCATTCTTATCCAGGCCTGGGAACGCACTCGTTGCTGCTTTTTAAAATTCCCAGGTGCACCTTGTTTATTTCTCTCTTCTTTCCTTCCTTGAACTCCCCTTTCTTATCCTCACTCTTTCCCTGTCCCTCAAACAAGAAAACAAAACAAAACAAAAAATGGACCCCTTCTGGACGTCTGGCTATGGAAGTTATTTATGCTCCTTACAGAGAATTTGAGAAGTATCTTCCTGTTGTTCTGAAGTGACTTAAAAAGGCCTGCCAAACCCCGGATTGGGGGTGGGGGTGGGGGGCCCAAGTCGTGACAGTTTTACAAGCTAAATCTCCAAGTCCCACCTTCCCCCACAGACAATGGGAAGAAAATCTTGGAGGGTGGGCAGCCTCAGAGCCAGGTTACCACACAGCACTGACAGCCGCAGAATTGCATCTATTGATTGTGGTGTAGGGGGCGAATGTTTCATCAACCTTTAATTGAGCTGATTCCTAAATAAAACAGGGTCAGCTTTTGCTGTGCTGGTAGGTCTAAACAGCTGTGACTGAGCTCTAGTTGACACCTCTTTAACACACCCTCATTGGGATGCGTTTTTGCATTCCATGGGTTCTAGAACATCGTTCCTCAGCTAAGAATGTTCTTCAGATTCACCTGGGAGAATGTTTAAAAATGCAGACGCAGAAGCGGTGCCTTACCCTGGCTGACTCTGAGTTGATATGGCTTGGGAGGAGGCTGGAGAATTGTATTTTTAATAAACTCTTTTAAGGCAATTCTAATGGGCCCAAATGAGTACTCAGAAGCTTCTGGAAGGTTTCATTGAAAACTAAGTGAACAAGTTACCATGTTAAGTGGACCAAAAATTCCTGGAACTGTGAAATCATCCTATCACATCTTTTTCCATGAGAGGGGATACGGTTGCCTGGACGTGAAGAGGAATACATTAGCACTCTCTTTGTGTAATTTTCAAGTGTAAGGACATTGCTCTTTCTCTTTTTTATTGCTTTGTTGCTTGTTTCATTCCAAGGAACAATTGGACTTTCTTGGATGAGTCCATAATTTAGAATGAGCTCCTCCTTAGACTCCATTAGGAGGGCCACTCCCCAGCCATTGCAGCGGGTATGTTGGCGAATCCAGCGTTCACGGAAAGAATAAATTGGATTTCATTACATGGCATCGTATAATGTGGGTGACTTCCTCCCATTGTTATGTTGGGTGGATGCTCAGACAGTTCAGATTTTTATTTCCTGGTAATTGCTTCCTTGTGGATTTAGGTTTTTTTTTTTTCCTGTCCCAAACAGATGCTTCATCCGATCTATTGTCATTCTCCAGTTTCCCTCAAAGCCTGACATGCTCCTTAATGAATCCACCTCATACTGAGCTGTGGCCAAGGAAAATCGAGAGGCCATTCCATCAAAATATCCGTGATGGAAAAGCCTGTTCTCATTTTGAACTTGTGTTTCACTTCTGTCCCACCTGACCTGGAGGGTCTCGCACGGGAGTGACGGGAACACATTTGAGCCCTGGCTACCGGTAAAACGCACTAATTCCAGTAACTTTACTTTGTTTACATTCCTGTGCTGCCTTGCCTTTGAAGCTGCTCCTTATTGGTGGATGGCGGGGCCCTATGGCTCCTATACATTTTAAGCCTGAATTCCCCAGAGTTGGCCCCGGCTGTGGAGACCTGCACTTTGTCTTTTAAGCAGATAAAAAGAGAGGTCAGACAGAAGTAATTCCCCTACTCCTCGTATAAACAATTTAACTGCTGCAGCAACATACTTGCTTGGAATTACTCCCTCAGATTCAATTCCCTTTTCCTGTTCCACTTGTAAAAATGGTTAGTGTCCTCTATAAACTGCAGCTCACCAAGGTGCAGGGCTTGCTGTGCAGTTGTAGAATAAATGTTAATCTAATACAGGTTACTAGGTCAAATGCAATCACAGGCTTGTGGGAAAAGCTTAATACTGTTCTGCTTCTTCTAACACAGTAAACCTGGATATTATATGATAGGTTAAACACCAGTGAACCATAGCAGGAATTTTCTCGAAAGTAGGATTTAGTACAAAGGAAGCTACATGGAAATAGTGACCTAGGATTGACTTTGCTCTGCAAGAGAGCGTTCTGAGCTGCCGAAGTGCACTGTGAAAATGGTCTCCTTAAAAATGTGATGTCCCAGCATTCCCTGGTCAGGGGATGGATGCCAGCAGGAACAACTGTGACACATCTGAAAGTTGCATATGTTGTCAACTATGACTTCAATTCCTCCCCCTTCCCCAAAATTTCACGAGTGCAGACACACACACACACATGCACACACGCGCACGAACTTTCCTTATGAAAGTTAATGTGGCATTGGATGGTCTGTTAGAATTTGGATCCCAACTTGAATATCAAGTAAACGGAGCACCAGGCGTGCTGAGCAGATGTGGGCTGACTGCTCTGGGAAGACTGCTGGTCTTCTTGGTGGTGGACTCCGCACTATTTTATGTGGATGTTAGTGCGGTTAAGTGTTCCCAGCATGTATTCCTGAGCAAATGCCAAAGCTAAGACGTACACATGCTAGCAGATGTATAATAAATTCTTAAGTAAATGAGTGTCAGATTTTAGGGGAGCTGTAAAGTCTGGTTTGCGGGATCACTTGGGTTCTGTCCTGCACAGAGACAGGAGAGCTGACTGTGGCTAACTTTTCAAAGTGCCGTGGGGTCTTCCAGGCAGGTGCTGTCAATTCTCACAGTAACATTACAATGGCAGTGCACTGTTCTACTTGCTTTCTGCTGAGAATACATTCGACAAGCAGTCATGGCAAGGGAAGGAGCCCTGAGGCAGAAGCTAGAACCCACCGCTCCTCCTGAAAGCAGTTGAGAATGTGGCTTTGTGTCTTCTTTTGGCTCTTAACATAGTTCTTACCAGGCTCCAGTGATTTGTTTGACTTGTGAAAAATATATCTGTGCATGTACAGGTGTGATGTAGCTCTTGAGTGATTAAGCTAGATTGCTTGCCTTTTAGCTGAGTTAGAGTGTGTAGGCATTTGACAAAAGCCTCTCTCTCTGTTTGGGTTTGTAATGAAATGAGGAAATTAATCAGGTGATGCATTCTGTGATAGTTATGAAAGTCATCTCAGGTATGTGAGTGACCCTTAGAAAGACTGCATAAGAGAATAAGTGCAGGATGAATGCAGTTTTTGGTGAATCGCATTTTTTAAATTCTATTGAAGAAATTCAGAGTTTTAGGAATCAGGTGTCAGCAGGAATCAAAGAGACCTTATATGGTTAACTTTTTTGCCACGGCTCTGCAAGGCCATGATCTCTGGGCCAGCCCATCCTAATCACCTCCCCTGCCTTCCACTCTTGCTCGGAGCAGCTGGCTGGCTGCTCAGACTCTGAGAAGCTGGCTGGAGGGAGACAGCTGAAATGGACTCTCATTCAGACACTTCCCCTCCGGCCTATGTTAGAGCTGGTTTTTCTCAACAGAAATGTGGATCCTGAGGGCTCCCATTGATTGGGAAATGTCAAACACATAATACATAGATGACTTCATATGCTGCAGGCCCCTTTTTTCTCTCTGTGCAGACTGGTCAGGTTTCTCTGTCTCTTTAGAACTCCGTTTTTTCCAAGATTTTCTTTGAAAAGATGTAACGAGGAAACGTATTCTCCATAGTCTTCTGTGCATTCACTCAGCGTAGAACGCTGGCAAGGGCTGTGCTGGTGCGTGCTTTCTTCATGTGCTTGACCCACAAGGATTGTACTGGGGACACGTGCAAATGTTCACGGAGACCAGTCTAGCAAGATCTCAGGCAATGCCTCGCTCCCAATGGTCATGCCCAAGAATAGGATATCTTTCTAGGAAGCCACGGACAAAACTCAGAATGGAGCCTTGGGCTCAGGATAGACGTCTGCTCTGTAAGTGAACATGACATCAGGAATCAAGTGCTGTTCTGTCATTTCCTAGCTGTGTGGCCTGAGACTACGCACTCTGTGCCTCAGTTTCTTCAGTGGAAGAATGGGCATGATATTACCGAGCTATCCATTCTGATTTTCCCCTTTACACCTGATGACAGCCAGGAAATAGACACTTGGGCATGCTGGCCTGTTTGCAGCAGCAGGTCATGGTCTTTCTTCTTTCCCGCCAGCTCCTATTTCACTCCATTTTCAATCCGGCTTGAGGCCCTTGGCTTTGTCTCTTGTTTGGAGCCCTGTTCCCCCACTTTGAACTTAGTGTTATTATCAGGTTTTCACAGCTTCTTTTTTCAATGACACCTACACCCCACCTCTGGGCAAACTCTCCCTCAGGTGGTTGGCTTTGGTGAGGAGTTCAGACATTGCCCCCCAGGGTTGTTGGGAGTCCAGCGGTGGCATCTGTATGTGAAATGCCTAAAATAGGCAAATGTTGGTTTCATTCCGTCTCCTTTCCCAAGAAACACTGTCCATTCCCAGCTGAGACAATTAGAGACAATTTCTTAAAACCTCCTTGCCTGTGGAAAATGGGAAAAATGACACTGCACTGGGTTAAGGAGAGGGTCACTGAGATAATGTAGATTAGGAAGTCTAAGTGGTATCATCTCACATGGAACGAAACTGAGGGTTCACTCAGCCAATGCCAGGGATGGGATTTGAGAATTAGAACCATCCAAATGGTACAACATATTTGCCATCAGGGCCAACTTACTCCAGAGACACAGTAGGCACAGTGCCTAGGGCTGACTTCTAAAGTGCTATGCTTTCAAGGTTCTGTGAAAATATCTCAATTTCTTTTAAAATCAGAAGAAAAAAGTGAAATTTTAGATTGAAGAGAATATTTTAATGTATAATATTAACATATTCATGTTTATACCAATGCAGTTATAAAACATAATTATATATGTGTATATACAGGTTGAGTATCCTTTATCTGAAATGCTTGGGACCAGAAGTATTTCAGATTTTGGGTTTTTTCAGATTTTGGAATATTTGCATCATATACTTACCGGTTGAGCGTCCCAAATCCAAAAATTTGAAATCTGAAATGCTCCAAAGAGCATTTCTTTTGAGTGTCAGGTTGGCACTCAAGAAGTTTCAGATTTTGGAGCTTTTTGGATTTTGAACTTTCGAATTTGGGATGCTCAAACTGTGTATGTGTGTCTGTGTGTGTGTGTATAAATACATGTATGTGTGTACATGTATGTGTCGTGTACATATATGGAAGGGGCTATAAAAGAGAAAGTGTTCAATGGCCCATGAAAGTCATGCATGGCCCTATTTGCCATGACTTTGTGACCACTGCCTTGGAAATCCTAATTGCTAACAGACATATCACCATTCTAATGGAAGTTCCTCTCTCCTTTCATTCACTACAAGCAAATTTCCTACAGGTGTACAGAATCAGTTAAAGACAGTGACTTCTAAGCACAGGGAACTTGCTACAGTCACCAAAACTAAAATATGCTTCTTCTCCACAGCAGGGAGGCAGTTGTGGGTGTGATGACCCAGTCTTCCCATGGAGGAAAGTCTCTTAGATTTTTCCATTTATACTTATATGAGTAAGTATAGTAAGTATATTACTGGAGAATTGATGTGGAATTTATTTGCCACCAAGTCAAAAAAGTTCTAGGATTAGGAAAAACACCAGAAATTTAAAGCTACATTGGTATTCCTAGATTCATCATGCATTGACCCTTTGGCCCCACGGGTCCCTGGGTACAAGGACTGCAAATGTATTTAGCCCCATCAAATATGAAGAGAGAAAACCAGATGTTCTTTCACCAAAACTATTTCCCCGAGTGTCAGAATCAGAACAGGCCTCACTATCAGGGAGCCAGAATATTCTCTTCAAACCTCCAAATTATTGCAAATTAGGTTCAAACGTCTGTCCTTATCTTTCTGTCTCATTTTAAGGCCTCTGGAGAGGTGATTTTCCCCCAGACAGTTACAGCCAATCTATAAATGAAGGATAGCTACTGTGTGTAAAGTCATTCCAGCCAAGCAATATGGGCTCTAATTTCATCACAACATTATGCAACTGATCAGTTTCTTTGTATAAAATCTTAAAAGGGCTCCATGGACTCTTTAAGCCAAAAAAGGGCTTTTGAAAGCAGTTCAGGAAATTGCCATCATGGAAGCGATTTCCACATGTGTCTCTCAATATTACAATCTCCCCCTTCAGGTGCTGATCTTTCCTACGCTGTAATAAGAAATGAAAGAACAGCTTATTTTCCCTTTAAAAGGAGGCACAATTAAAAACAAAAGTCCCCAAGAATCGTGTAAGTGTGGATAATGTGCAGACCATTCGTTTTCTTTCCTTGGCCTTCGGGCCTGATCTGTATTCTCAATCTGCTGTGAGTATTCCGTTCCATCTAGGTCAGGACGAATTACGTGTGTGTAACTGAAGCGGAGTGTGGATTTTAAGCAGAGCATGTGATCCCAAGAATGCAGAAAGATGGTATAAATTTGCATCTTCTTAAGAGGAACCTTCTCTAAAAACACTGAAAACATTTTAATTCAAGAAAATGAAAAGGGAAGGGGATGGAAATGCCACCCAAAGACTTTACAAAACCTTTTCTTTGAATCTGAGAAAAGAATTACAAAATCATATGTCCAGTTGTCAAATGTCTTTGGGGCAGATTTTTGGAACTGTAGTGCCCATCAAAACAGAAGGCTTATATCATTGTGCTCTGGAGACCAGGATAACAGCTTCCGTTCTTGTGGAGTGAGCCATGGCCTTCTTCCCGAAGACCTTTTAGGAATGGGATTTGAAGTTACCTGTGGAGCAAAGAGACCAGTGTTCCAGAAGAGCCCATGTCATTAACGAGGACACAAAGCACACATTCTCCAGGGCATCCAAGCCCCTTTGATGCCATGGAGCAGAATCTTGGGCTCTTTCCAGCAGGGTCACCATTTATTTACTGGAAATTAACATGTGGCTCATTTTGTGGCATTTCTTAAGCTTCTGTTTTTGAATTTATGTGAGCTTTGGACTTTGTCTTTTTCCTTCTTCTCTCAAATTGCCACTGGGCCATTTAAGCCACAGTGGAGTCAGACTTCTGGGTGCAAGTTTCCTGTTGATTCATGCTCAATCTTTTGTCCCCAACTCACTGTTCATGTGTAGAAGCCATAGGGCAACATATAGGAATAGGCAACCTGTCCTTAGAACTCTTCTGGAAAGTTATCTGGGAGGCCAGGGGCATTGTTTAAAGAGGGCATTTATTCCTGAAGTTGGTCTAGAGGATTCAAGTTACATAGTTCAACTTCACAAATATTTTTTGAGTGTTCATTGTGTGTCAGTCTCTAAGATGGGTGTTGTAAGGGGTAGAAAGATGAAGAAGATATGGTTCTATCCCTCAAGGACTTCATAATCAGGCAAGCACAACAGAGAGCATAGAAAGAACCCTGATGCCATGAGAAACTCACTGGGTCTGTCATATGGGCAATGGAACCCTGCAGGAGGAGTGTGGGTGTGAGTGGGGAATAGGAATTGGACTTTGAAGCATAAGAATAGTTTCATCAGGAAGAGAAAATAGGGGGTGAGGCCATTTGGGACAGAAGGAACAGCAATAAAAAAAGCATGGAAGAGCAAACCAGTGCTGTGTGTGTTTGTATGCTCATAAGTGTGTGTTGGGGTGGGGGTAGAAGTGTAAAATAGTATAAGCCTTGATGCCAGATGCTGCTGAAGATACAAAGAAAAATCAGTTTCAAGCAGCTCCCAATTCAAAAGATATACTATGGAAGACAGGCACGCGCATAAATAACTTTCACATGAAGCAGACTTTGAGAGATGCTGCCTGAATCATATGACGTAACCTGAGTGCGTCTCAGAGAGATCTTTAGGGAGGAGGTGTTAATAGGACTTGGCATGATTAGAGCCAGGGAGTAAGGCAGTTGGAAAAGTCAAAGATGACTTCTGCATTTCAGGCACAGTACCTTTGAATGATGGAATCATAGCCACAACACATTTTTGCTCCCTGTTAATATAAAATTTTATGATATTTTTCTGTGACTTAATACAACCACATATTAGGGTTTTATTCACACTTTGGTGTAATGATTTATCTCAAGTTCTTATAAATGCATATCAAAACTAAATTTGACTAAAATGGAAGCCAGTCAACTCTTGTACTGGCCTCAAACCCTATCTGCAAATAGGCACCTTCTAAAATAAGTGCAATGCAACATATATGAAATGTATTTTCAAGAAAGTGAAAGCAGTGGAGTGGAAGTTGTGAATTTAAAATCTAGAGGAGTTATCTCCATGAAGTCCTATTATCTGGGAAAGTCTCATAATTTTTTTTCCTCCCAGTTGCTATTGGAGTGGCTGAAGAGAAAGAGTTTAGCAGGCTTGAGATGTGAAAAGGAATGATCCGCGTGTCAGGTTGGGGTATGTCACCGCCATAAAGGATGGGGGAGCTGGAAAATGTTTACAGTAAGCATATTGGCTTGAGAAAAATGGGAGGGTTGAGCTAGAGGCAGATGGCTAAGGGCTATCATTTACTGATTACTTACCAGCTTGGCAGCATAGCTCTAAGCACATCATAGCTCCTAACTCATTTAAAGTTCATACCAATCTTATGCAGTAGGTCTTATTATTATATTCATTTTATAGATGACTATAAGGAGGCACTAAGCTTGAATAACTTGCTAGTATACACAGTTTGTAAGTGGGTGGTACCCAGAGGCTGTGTACATATCCTCTTTACCAAAATAAGTCTCAATAAGAGAAGGTGAAAGAAGAGATGTATTTGACTTTGGGGTGTTTCCTTTATAAAATAGTATTTTGTTTAGATTTGAGGAAAAGGAATTTGTAAAACCTTATATTCTCTAAGGAAAAAAGATGAGACCACGGAATCATATAATTTCAGAATTTTAAAGTACAATGGTCCGTTTCTCACTCACACTAATTTCTCATTTCATAGATGAGGAAAGGGAAACGTAAGGTCCATTGAAATCGTCAGACGTTTGCTGGAAGTTCCTGACATGTACAGTAAACCGCACTGTGCCTGTGCCTAGACAGCCAAAGTGACTGCCCACCAGGTGGCGGACATAACCACATTGTGCAGAAGGGTCATGAAACAAAAATCAGGCACACATGGCTCCAGCTCTGTTGGGAACTTTGTAACACAGGGGAGAAGGCCTACTTGACTTTCTAGAGAAGCAAAGTGCAAGTTCAGTGGATTTCTGACCCAACTTTCAACTGAAGCTCACACTTCCCCTAAGGTGCTCTGGTTGGCTGTTCAGTCTTAGCCACTCACAGACCAGAAATAAAATCCCTTTCTTTCTTTATAAACTCACTTCTAATAAATTCTCTTTGTACAATATAGGATTGTGTTGGCTGGCAACTTGCTGTTCTGATCAAATCCAATACACTTTTGAGTTCATTTGATAGTTAGTTGAAGTCCTTATTATGGTCTGCCTGAAAGTGTGAGGCAAGTTTGCACAGTGGTGAGGGATCAGGCAGATAATCTTGAGCTGGTTTCGGTTCAAACTCCACAATGACTTGCAAATTGTGTAACCTTGGGCAAGATTCTTTACCTACGTAAGTCTCGGTTTTCCCATGTGTAAAATGAGCGAAATCATAATCCCTGCATGGTAGGATTTTTGGGAGGATTAAATGAGCCGATGCAGATAAAGGGCTTAGCCTAGCTCATAACAAGAATTCAATATCTCTTAGCTAATTATAACAAACAAAATAAATTCATTATAAAACTTGTATTGTGAAAACTTATTGTTTTTGAAAATATAAATTACAGCAAGATATATGATTCAAAAGTTACGGAGATTTTATTGCAAATAGCAATCTTTTTATTCCACACTGGCTTTCCAAACTCAGTTCCTCTCAGCAGGGTTAAAACAGGATGGGTCGATAATTGACAAAAAGTGATCGTGTTTATAAAAACCTTTATGGAGATTACTTTGTTGCTCAAAATCAGTCATGTGGAGAAGCCTGTGAAAAAAATTCTTTCCAGAATTTAGAGTTAAGGAATAATTTTTCCCCCATCTGAGGCTTCCTTACATTAGGAAAGAAAGACGATTCACTTACAACCTTTTCCCTTTTGTTTTGAGTCAATAACTTTAGTGCTAAGTTTTGTGTTAAGCTATAGAAATTTGTGTTAGCATAGATCCTTTTTACTCATTTTAATGATTTTTTAGTTTTATCATATTTGTGCTTTATGTTTTAAGCTTTCTCAAAATCTTTTTGTAAGTCAGAGGAGAGAAATCTAAGTAACTGAAATAATGTCATATCCATGGTTTTTCTTACAAATATACCTTATGCCCAATTCTCTACACGTGGCTTGAAGTACCTTTTACTTTACCAAAAATCCAATGAAAATGACAAAGTTGATTTTTATGTAAACACTCGTTTATAGTTTAAAAAAATGGAATATGGGAGTCTCACCCTCACAGGCCATTTGGTTGAAATGGGGAAGGAAGAACTTACAGGGACTATTGGTCTAGTCCGTTAGGTGGGCTGACCAGGTGGGAACATAACTTGCTAATGAGCCAAAACAGTTAATAATCATAAACCAAACCAAACAAACCAAACCAGCAGCTGACATGTACAGAATATTTTACAAGCTATCCTTATCTGAGTTCTGTCCGGAAAGTATCCAGCCAGTTCTGTCCGGAAAGTATCCAGCCACTATTTCAGTATAATCTGAAAAATAGATGTATTTACTAAAGAAGATATAAATACAAGATACAAGAAACATTGTACATAGGACAATGATGCCTCAGTCCCCTTCAAAGTAGCACCTTGGAACCTTAACCTAACTCATACACTGCTCAACATTCTCAGGTGTTCTGCTTGTCACAGGCCTTCCACAAAGTGGTTCACTTTGAACAGATTCTCAACCATCTTTGAAGTGTTTGTGCCACATTTTTATTTGTGCTGAACTCATTGCATCATCCCCAAAAGCCTTCTGAATCATCCCAATAGTGTCCATGTAGGAATGTTCAAGCTTAACACAAAGTTTGATGTCGATTCATTGCTCTGCTCGCTCAGTCATTTTGATTGCGACGGCCACACAGTACACTTGCTCACTCAATGGCAGCATCTAGCGCCCCACTGACTAGTACAAGGAAGTCATCACTGTTCACACATGCGCATCCCAGTCCACTCTCCTTGGCTGCCAGGTTACATCGATGTCATGCAAACCGTTCTCGTTGTAATAACAATGGCTGGATACTTTCTGGACAGCCCTCGTATACCCTGGCTAATTATTTCTCACATCAGTCCTGCAAAGTAGGAAGCATTATTTTCAACTCCTTTTGTATTACATAGGAGAAAACAGAGGCTCAGATAATAGTAGGAGCCAAGCCGGGGTCTCACAAGCAGTAACTGCCCTAGCCAGGATTTAAAGTCAGATCTTAATTTAAAATCCCAGGTCCTGCCCACTATTCCAGGCCACCTCCCCAAAACCTAACCTCAGGAGTGCAACAGGCAAGGTTCTC
Organism: Lepilemur ruficaudatus; assembly: GCA_963574885.1. NCBI lineage: Eukaryota > Metazoa > Chordata > Mammalia > Primates > Lepilemuridae > Lepilemur > Lepilemur ruficaudatus. Next base: position 66,446 of record CAUYRT010069540.1, read on the forward strand.
CTTTAACTCCTGGCCCTACCTCCAAAGGTTGGCTTGATAGAGGAACACAGGCAAGAGCAAAGGGCTTCTAAGCAAGGAGAATTGTCTTTCAGGTACGTTCTACTTGGAGGTTTTTCTTTTTCTTTGCTAAAACTAAAGTGATCCTTAAAATCAATCTCCTCATCGTTGGAGAAGGTGTTGGGCAGAAGAAATTTTTGCAAAAGCAGTTAGGAAAGCCCACCCAGGTTGGAAGAGAGTCGCAGTTTCTGAAATCACTGCACCTGCACAGATCAATGAAGAAATGGATACCTAGAGCCTAGAGCCACAGTCGGTGAATTCAGTATAAGGCAAAAGAGCGAATTTTGGTAAATTTTAAATGTCTGGACTGAGGGTCTTTGCTATTAGGTTAAAACAAAAAAAGTGACCAGTCTGAGTTAGATTGGTTCAGTTCTTCCCAACTCTTCGTGTTGTGGTGGTTGTAAGACCCTGAGTCAGGTGTTGCTATGGAAAGGTCTCTGATCTGGGTGGACCCAACCACCATGTCACTTCACAACGCTGATTCCTGAAGCGGGCAGACTTAGACCAACAGAACTCCTGATAGATCTGGGCCTGCTTCTCGAATGTGCCACTCCTTACCAACAAGAAGGCAATATTTTCCTGGGGACCTCATTTGAAGATGGTTCCATACATTTTCTTCCAGAGAACGTGTTTCCTCTAAGTAGCTTTTCCTGACTGAAAACGAATGTCCCTGAGCTTTCCCTCAGAACAACTCCTCCATTTTTCAGGATTTAAATTTCTAAGCTCTCATTTGAAAGTCAGTCTCATTTTCCACATAGGCTAGCAGGAGTTTCAATGGGCCATGTTAGTCTGCATGACATTGCCTCTCCAGAAAACTTAACGTTTTTGTTTTGTTCGCTCTGGGCACATCCCTCACAAAACCCCATTCTTTCTATTTAGCTTATGAGAGAACAAAGTCCTATGAGGAGTCATGGAAACACCTGAACCATTCTTTTTCTATTTCCAGAAATAGTTTATGGGGCCACTGAAAGATGTTGATGTTATCTTTTTAATATTCGGAGGAATAATCCTATTAAACAAAAAACAAGGGAAACTGTTATGCCCACAAGGAGGAATTACCCGGCGCTGCCTGGCAGGGGTCGGGTTACTCTACAAAACCCTAGCTGTGCGCTGTTTCTATCGCTCCATCAAGGGCTTGGTGACTGAGCAATAATTTGTGGATTCTGCTCATCTCTCTTTGCGAACTTTGTTCTGTGGAATTAGATACAACTTTGACAAATTAGAAAAGGCTCCCCCGTGCCCCCTGTTCCCGGGGCAGCACAGTCCACTGATTGTGTGCTGGCCTTCTGAAGTCCGGCCGTGGCGGGCCATCAGCGGCAGCCTGTCCACCAGAGTACGCTTTTTAATAAGCAAATCTGTCAGCACCAGGTTCTTCGGATCTTCCGACCTCTCCTTATCCTCAGGACGCGCTGACTTTCTTCTCTGTTTCACTTATGGCAAAAGGCCCTGAGCTGGGAAAGAAATATCTTCTTTGTTTGTAGAGTATGGGCAACAAAATTAACCTTTGAGATTAACTGTAAATGAGTGAGGATTGTGTTTTATCTTTGCCTAGGACGAGGGGTAGGGATTAACACTTGCATGAGGCAGTGAGCGTGTGCAAGCGTGTGCATGCATGCACACACAGGTACAACCCCTCATCATAACCCAATATATCTTTCTGCTCTGGTTATTCTCTCTTCTTTATTCACACATGGTTTTGTTTCTGGGATAAATAGAGTTAATGAAGGATATTCCATTTTTTGCTATTCTTCAATTCCATTTCAACTATTAGAGAAAGGAGAGAGGGATATAAAACATTAACATATCAGGAATCATGCCCAATAAGCCTAAAGATAAAAACTTGTCTTCAGCTAAAGACATAGGATCATCTTTTCCCAGTGGAATTCTTTGGCCCAGAAAAAGTACACAGTGTCTTGGTATAGAGCAAGGACCACGAATGATACCGTAAAGAACCATGTTTAGTGGAAAGTGTTGTTTCGTTGGTTTGCACAGCAACACATTCATGTTTGATAATGTCAGATGGAAGTGTTGTGGTTCCGTGTGTCTTGCAGGTAAAGCAGCCGATCCTGTGTTTTGTTTTTGTTTTTGTTTTGTGAACATAAACTATTTAATGAGATAAATAACCAAGAGATTCTGTTCATATTTATTTCTAACTAGTTATGTTCAAACTGCAGTTTGACTCAATTAGGTATGCTTAAAAAAGTTTTTTCAAAGTAAAGTTGACACAAACAACAAAAAGTTTGTTCATAGGCAAAATTTGTAGTGGAGAGAGAATGGAAGCCAACCATCTCAGTAGAGATGCGATTCTGGGTCTCTGAAAACTCCTGAAGGGTAGGGCAAGATGAGGTCGAGATTAGATTATTTCTGACCCACGGAAAGTCCAGAAATGGACTTCAGACATCACTGTTTGCTGTTGAGAGCAGAGGAACCATCTATTCTGCTGTGTGCTCTTCATTTTTGGTGGGGTCTTCACCTCCTAAATACACTTCAATGATGCCTAAGCGTCATCACCACTATGGTGAGCAGATCCAGGCACCCTGCTTAAGTGTTCCTATCTGTATTTCTTGAAGTTGCTGAAATGTGCCCGAGATATGGGGCAGTGACTTATCCTGGATGCAGTCACTTCTTGAAGCCAGTGGTTCCATTAGAAGCATGTTCCTATTCCAGTTTCTTCATATTTGGTTGGATTCTGTGTGGAATTTGACCACTTTTATAATTTTGTTACCTTTCACCAAACAAGATCATTTTCCGCTAGTTTTTGTTTTTCTCTCTCCCTCTCTCTCTCCCTCTCTCTTTCCTTAATAAAGCAGGACAAAATAAAGCAATATGACAGCACAGAGATGTTTTATTTTTCACTCAACAGTGGCAGTGACCATAACAATTGCATAGAAGAGAAAAGGACTTTGTTGTAGATGCAAGATTGGGGTTAAGCAAAATAAAGGAATAACCAGCTCAGTGCCCATGAGTCCGTGGCAGAACGATTGGAGTTTCAGGGGAGTGAAAAGAGAATGTGTGCTGGGGTCCTCCGTTGTTCCGTTATCATCGTCTTGGGCCAGGTACTTAACGTGTGCTGCATTGATTTTGGCTGAGGAAAGTGCTTAGAGGAAGCAGTTTTTTAAGTTCATTTGCTATCTCTGGGAGATAATAAAGATCTTTATTTACAAATAATGCACTTTCTGTGAAGTGTCTTTGTGTGGGCATTGCATACCCCAGCAAAACAATAGGTTCTCTCTTTTGCCTTGTGGGAAGAGCAAAAGTTACTCTTCAAAAAATCTAGACCTTTGACTCTCTGGGTGGGTGACAGTGTTCAAGTCATTTAGCCTCTCTGTGTCTCAGTATTCTCAATTCTGGAGCAGAGGTATTAGTCATTAAATATGAAATGTCTGATTTTGAATCAAAAGTTTAGTTTACTATAGTCCAAACAAGAAGCAGTACAATTAATCTACATAAGCACCTAAACTATTGACACAGTTTTGCCACCTTAATGGTAGTTTGCTTATGCCTCCTCAGGCAAGAAGCTTGGAGAGCAATTGGTGATGAAATCTCAAAAGGCGTTTTCCACAGCTTGTTGAGAATTGAATATTTTTCCTTGCAAGAAGTAAACCAATGCCTGGGAGAAGTGGTAGTCAGTTGGTGCAAGGTCTGGTGAATAAGGTGGATGACAGAGAGTTTCCAAGTCCAGGCTTGGTAGTTTTAGCAGTGTTGTTTGTGTGACCTGTGGTCTTGCAAGAGGATTGACACATCTTAGCTGCCTTATAGCAAGCACCCTCATCATTTTGTCCAGTTGGTTGCAGTAGACATCTGCTGTAATCGATTGACCAGTTTTCATGAAGCTGTAGTGGATAAGACCAGCATCTTTATGTTGTGACAGCAAAGAAAGGCAAGCTTCGAGACGATTTCTCTTCTGATGCTCGTTTAATTCATGTGGAACCCATCTATCCAGCTTCTTTACCTTGCCCATTTGTTTCAAATGGTCCAATATTGTTGGAATAGTAACGTCAAACCTTCCTGCTAATTCACACGTAGGGTGAGATGGATTTGCTTCCACCACGCTTTCAGCTCCTCATTATCCACCTTGGTCTCAGTCACTCACATGGCCTGTTTTTAAGATTAAAATCTCCAGAACGGAACTTCTCAAACCATCACCATACTGTGTGTTCATTAGTCACATCCTTCCCAAACACTTTGCTGATATTTCAAGCTGTCCACGCAGCACTGGTTCCACGATAGAGCTCATTCGAAAATAACGTCAATTTTTGACTTATTCATGGTTTCACAAAAATTGTTTTAAAAAGTTTGAAAGATAATCACAAGCCAAGCCATGCGTTTGAAAGATTGAGGATGTACCATCACAATAAAAATAAAACAAGAAATGTCAAAGTGAAATGTCAGAGATACCAACTGTCAAACTTAGCACTTAAGGAAATCAGACATTTCATACTTAATAACCTAATAATAATGCCTATTTTAGTACTCTTGAAGAAATGATGGACAAATTTAACCTCTATCATTAATAGGGGTGCTCAAAAGGATACTAGATTTGCTAATATCTATGTATCAATGGCAATGTCCATTGAAATAAATTTTTAAATCAATTTTTACACACTCTTAAAACAGAATTCCTTAAAAGCCCATGAAATCCAAAGGAACAAAAATAAAAGGACTTTATTAGAAAAACAAAATTTTGGATTGCTATTTTCCTCCCCAAATTTGTCATATAAATTAGGGAGAAGACTTAAGAGTCATGACTGAGTGCTGGGGTGAAAGTGAAAGCTTTGTTGAAGCACTGACTTGTATAATCACACTGGTTGCTCCCAATACTCCTGTGTGACCTGCAAAACAATGCACATTTTTATCTGTATAAGGAGAAGTCAAAAATATATGAGGTGGCTCTTGTTGGTGTGTCAACCTGGCAGGCAAAAGAACAATGGAAGATATATTTTGGATTTTTCAGAAGTGAGGACAAATCGGTAAAACGAAATAGATTTCTCTCAACACACACGACCACTTTGATAACACTCGTCTGAGGAAAAGATGGCACGGTTTTTCTCTCTCATCCGTTTCATCTCCCTTCCCCTTGCATCTGGCATTTTACAATGAAACTTCCAACAGATATGGGCTGTTCAACAGTCACTAGCAATGCATTGATTAATTATGTGTGCCAGACTTTCAGGGTACAATTAAGCTAAAACAAAACTGCATTAAAGTAATATGAATAATTTGAATTCAAGCCACAAAAACAAGGAAACTGAGTGAAAGCAGAATCTCTGACCTCACTCACTCTAGCATATTGTAGGAGACAAGAGTGTAATCAGAGTTATAAATCATACAGCTACCATAATATGATGATGCAGAAAGGAAGTCGTTCTGACCTTTGATTTGGAGGAGTTTCAAAGCTAGAAATTAAAGTGAACGGTTTGTTCTCCCAGTAGAAACAAAATTCTTCAACTAGGAAATATAATGGACAAAAATATCCTTTTGTACATAAGTGGGTAATACCTATTTTTATTTTTATTCTTAAAAGCTGTTTTATTGCAGTTTCTTTGGTGTGATTTAGATATGGCACACTTGCATTGTCTCAAAACTATTCCATGTCAACATGCTTTTACTGTCTCTAAAACTAAAATTTAGAGAATAAAATATGTGGAATATTTTATTCCACAATTATCACACAAATGAAATCAGTTCTTAATAACCTTTTTTCCTTCCTAATTATAAATGTGATATTTACTCACTATGGACAAATTTGTAAAAGGCAAAAAAAAAAGTGTATAAAAAGAAAATAAAACCCATTTATAATCCTACTCTCTTGAGACTCTCAAGGTAACCACACAACACTTGTTTTCTTCTAGTGTGCAGTGTGCATTAATGTGGCATTTATGATCATATTGCATATATACTGTGGCACCTGCTTTTTTCACTTTACAGTATTTCACAAACATTTTTCCATTTCTTAAAATAGTCTGCAAAAACAAGATTTTTAATTGTTTCATAGAATCCTGTCGCATGAATAAATCACACTTTATTTATCAGGGTTAATATTTTTATCATTTGATTGTTTCCATTTATAATCATTACTTTTAAAAGCAAAACACTTGAATGAACAACAAACTCTATGCATAACTCTCTTTGCACATCTCTGATTGTTTTTCTCTGTGATGAATTCCAAGTGGAGCTCCTTCAGTACAGTTTATGAGCAGCTTTCAGCCTGCTGTTATGGCACACCCACGATTCATCCAGAAAGGCCAGAAAAGCTGAGCCACTTGCAGCTTCAGCAGCAGTGGGTGAGCCATACCACTGCCCTGGAAAGAGATGCTTTTAAAGGCAGGATTTCATAGAAACCTGGGGTGCAGGGGTGGAATCATAAAATGCAAGAATCTAAAAATACTTCCTTGATTTCTATATGCACAAACCGCAACAGCAGAGGAAAAGGAGGAAAAGAATTGCAGAAATGTAAAAAGCCATCCGAATCCAAAGTATTTTTTATTAGAACCTGTCTGTGAAATGCATGAAACCCTATTTAAAGTGAATATCAACTTAATCTTCCATCAGAGTACCAGGAAAGAGTTTAGGTGACCAACCAACTTAAAAATGAAAAGAACCAAAGCACAGAGGGATGTTTATCCAGACTCATCCAGCAAATGGGTATCTTAACTGATAATAGATGTTATTCAAAATGCCACCACTCCCTTTTCTGACAACTGCTCTCCCACCCACTCTATGGGTTTTGCACCCTTGTCATAATTGATTAGCTTAACTGGCTCAAGCTAGATTGGCTAGAGATTCTCCCAATACCTTCAAGGTAGTAAGTCAGTGTCTTATATAAGTTGGTGTTCCTTTGGTTGTAAAGAATAGAAAACTTGACTCATACTGGCTTAAGCATAAAGGGATTTTGTTGACTCATGTATACAAACTGTTCTAGGAGAGATCTGGGCTAAAGGTGTGACATGACTGAGAACTCAAATGACGTCACCAGGACCCGAGTCTTGGCGTCCCCTCCTCTGAGTTGGCTGACTCCGCAAGCTGGCTTCACTCATGGTATTAAAAAAGACTACAGCAGTCTCAAGCTCACTTCCTCACTCAGATAAGACCTGGGAGAGAAGAGTGAGTCTGTGTCTCAGCCTTCTAGACAAAGCTTCCACAGATTCACTCTAACTGGGCCTATGCAGGCTCAGAGCACTTCCTGAATTGATCGCTGTCCAGGGTAATGGATCCTCTGGTTGACTGAAGCCAATCTGAGTTTTCCTGTGGAGCTAGGGCCAAGGACCCCTCACACAGCGCATGGCTGAGGAACTGGAATTCTGTTAGGGAAGGGGAAATACATCCCACAGAGGAAATCAATAAGGACCAACTAACGTCTCCACAGCTTTAGGATTCTGACTTGTTGGTTGTCATGGGGTGAATCTTAGCAAATATATGGAGTAGCAGTAGAGAGTAAAGAAGAGAGCAGGTGGGACAGAGAAGCAGAGACAGAGATGAGGAGAAATTGCTGATGGGTTTCCAATTATTGCTTCTAGTCTTTTCCTGAGGTCTTGCTGTATTCCTGCCCTCAGTTCTCTGGAGATTCCTCATGTCTTTATTATAAGTCTCCCTTTTTGTTTAAATTGTTTTGACCTGTTACTTACAACTGGACTTGTCCCAATAATGGCTTCTAGAACATTCTCCATCTACCTCCGAGCTCTGCCTGCCTTTAGTGCCTCCTTTGACTCCGACATGGATCTTCCATCTGATGATTCTGTTCCTTCAGAATTTAAAGGTGATCTTATAAGATATCTTGGATTAAGTATGGCAAGCAGGAGCATGGAGCAATAGGAGTTGACCATGAACTTGACACAGGCTGGCGATAGTTTATCGAGTCCCTTCCATGTGGGGATAGGGAACATATTTGACTCCATTTACTTAGCAGATGTTTATCAGTTCTCTCAACACAAATGCTGCAAAAATCTTCAAAGGAGCCTTGCATCCCCTCCCCCCTGCACCTTGGATATGATGTTCTGTGAAATATGTTGACTTTTTTTTTTTCTTTAGAAAACCCATAAAAATGTCCTGGTTGATGTGCAATGTTGTGACAAGCCCTAGTAGACGGTGTCAATCATATTGCTTTATGTTACATTAAGTGACATATTGTAATGTGATTGATACAACATGGGATGACACATAATAATGTGAAATATCATCTGGAAAATGCAGAAAACAACAGAGGACTGGAAGCCACTATTACTTTCTAATTTTTTTAATACGATGGAGAAAAAGATCTCTTAAATCAGGAGTGTTACTTGGAGAAAAGTTCAGATCCAGATCTTGGGGTTTGCACATGCTGCTCTTTGCATTTGTAATTAGCGGGTAATGTAGAAACCATTTGCATTCTTTGGGCACTGAGAAACTCTGAGTTTGAATTAAATGTCCCTAAACCTCTTTGTAGTTCTTTGGTAAGAATACCTTTCCCACACATTAATGTCGCCTTCATAACTTTCATATCAAAAGAATCCCACTCCTTCACTCCAGCTCATAGATTCCTTTTTAAATTTTCTGATATTTCTTTCTCTTGTTCTATAAAGACTGAGAAAAAAACAACACTTTCTCAGATTTCACTGTAAGATCAATGAAGCTCTTACAGTGCAATATTTTTTTAAATTTTTGCTGTATGGCCAGAGTCCTATATAGTTCCTGGTACACAGTAGCACTTAATAAGTTTTTGTTGAATGAATTACTGAAGTCGTCATCTTTAATTATACTTTATTTGCATTTATCAAGTAGCATTTAATCAAATATAGTAAAACACCATGTATTAGTTTCCTAGGGCTGCCATAGCAAATAAGCACAAACTCGGTGGCTTAAAACAACAGAAATTTATTCTCTCACAGGTCTAGAGGGGAGAAGTCCAAAATCAAGGTATTGGCAGGACCACACTCCCTCTGAAGGCTTCAGAGGAGAATCTTTCCTTGCCTCTTCCAACTTTTGGTGGCTCCAGGCATTCCTTAGCTTGTGGCTGTCTATCTCCAACCCCTGCTTTCATCTTCCCAAGGCTTTCTCCTCTGTGTCTTCTCCTCTTCTTAGTATAGACACTTGTCAATAGATTTAAGGTCCACCTGGATAATCCAGGATGATCACATCTCAAGATCCTTAACTATTATATCTGCAAAGATCCCTTTTTCAAATAAGGCCGCATTCACAGTTGCTGGTGGACTTGTCTTTGTGGGGCAGTGCCAAACCAGTACACTCCAATTAATCAAATTAACAAGGAGGTGGGGGCATGCTGAAGAATTAACATTTTTGGTTCATGGTTGCATAAACATTTTTTTAATCTATGTTTAAAACATTTTCTGTTTATTTCATGTCTTTGTAATTATGATATTATGAGGATAATTATATGTTTCTTTAATAATAGGTATCTTTATAATATCACCGGATTTTCCATCTGAATATGAATTTGCACTATAAAGATAGAGAGAGTTGAAAAAGCTGAGATGAGTTTACTGACCTCAGTACAGACTCCCAAAATCCTTTAAAAACCAGCAAAAGGACCCCAAGTCCTCTTTGAATGTGGTGTTGTTAAGTGTATGTGATCTGTCTTTTGTTGAAGTGGAACACAGAGAAAGATTCTGGTTTGTTGAGGATTTTGAATAGATAGACCTGGTTAAGTTTCCTTAAATATGGATTTCATCCTTGTTATCTTTCCTTATGCCAATATTCACTTACAGACATAGAAGTTCAAAGATGAGAGAAGAGAATGTTTAGGGGGACCAGGGAAGGTTTTATGAAAGGGAGAAGTGGTATGACAAGGGGACAAGCTATTCAAGGGGAAGGTGTGGACTAATGGTTTTCTGCCTCAGGGCCACCAAACTGCTCACTTCAAAAGAGCACTTGTTCTCAAAGTAATGTGGGGCCAGCCCCTTCAAATCAAGTGCCCCTTAGTCCTGCTGGGAATATGCTTTTGTTCCTTCTTTCTAACAAGACAGCATGACACAGACTTATATTAACTTTTTCTCTTGTGGCTGCATAGCATAATTGAATAAATCAAAATCACTGTTTTTAATTTTTGTTGTGGCTACGATGGTGTTCTTTTGAATGGAGTTCAATTATTGGGATGGCATATATTACTTTGAATCATTTTACAGCTTAATCAATACATACATCTTCATAATAAATATTGATGCCCCCTAGATGCCTACACCAGTGGCCCGCTCATTCAGCACAGCTGTTATTAATATGATTCAGGCAACTCTGGGTGATTAATATTCTTATTTTACTCTTCTACTGAACTCTGTCACTCACATCTGAATGTGGCCCTTCCAGAAGCAAGAGAAATTCTGAAGCAAATGAAATCATCCAGAACTCTATTACACTAAAAACACTTCGCAAAAAGTTTAACTGACATTAGTTGTGGGACTCCATTCATATAGAATAACCAGACTCAACTCTTTAGAGAAAACTAACAGCCTAAAAAATGCCTTTAGTCTTTGAACATGACCAGCACATAAGAAATAGAATGTTTTCCCAGTAGGTTTACAAAACAGAAATTCTTAACTAGATTAAATCTTACAAGAAATAACACAGGATTGTAGTAAGGTAACCACGAAAAAGATACCTGGAGAATGTCTCCTGAAGGTGCAATAAAAGCTGAGTATCCAGTATCCAAGGGTCATGATTGGCACATTTAGTAAATAAGATTCTTATAAAATCTTACATTTGATTATATTCTTATAGGCAGATATAATCAGTGATTTACTTTAAAGTTCAGTGCACAGTGACTTATCGTCAAACAAATGGTAGCATGTCTGAATTACTAAAATATTTTGGTTCCCAATAAGAACTCAATCTTAGTCATTTCTCCTGTCCCTGCATGAAGGTACAAGGTCTCACTCATATCTTTCTTCACCAACGAAGAGTGACTAGACCACCAATTCATATGTTCCCTCCCAAAGGGGTCATGTAATCCGGTATCTGTATTTTAATAATAACATGTATATTATATCTGCCCACCTAAAAGCAGACCTCCAGATGCTCCTTTTTTTGTTGTTGTTGTTAACTCTTTGGAACCTACAGCATTGACAAATCATCTTAGTGGGGAGAAAAAAATCAGAGAAAAATAGAATAGCTTTAAGTCAGGGCCTGAGGCTAAATTGTGGGACAAGTAGGCTATTTGCTTATTTGTTTTACAAGTATGGAGAGTTATTCCCAAATACTGGGAAGCAGTTGTGCCATTTCATTATGCTTTTGAGTGCTAAGTGTGTGTACTCAGATGGGTAATTTTAAAATGTTTACAAAATGTCCTCTATAGTCAGTTTGTATAAGGTATTGTTCCAGTAATTTTATTTTGCTTTTGTAATTTAAGCTAGAGTTCAGTGTTGATTTATTACCTGCATGAGACTACCCTTGCCAAGAGTTATAAAAGGAAAAGGCAAGTCCTTCACACGTATAGCAGTATCAGAACAGTGTTGTTTCTCAACTTTGAAATCCTTAAAATTGTCTAAGCCTAGAGCCAGAGCTCACCTATCTACACAATTTATTTCAAACATCTTCCAGACTCAAATTTTGCATATGTTGTATTGTTATTTTCCTACTTATTTTTATTTCTTTTCCTATATAGGAATGCTGCTCAGACTCAGAAAATTTTAAGTCACTAATTGAGAGTCCTGAGTATAAGTGTAAGTCATGTTGCTTTCCTTCCATGTATGTATTTGTACTGGCAATTTGATTACCGAGCAATGAATGAAGAAAGTGAAGAATGATCAAAATATGAGGGAGCGTGCAGTGCACATTCAGACCTTATCAGCTCCTGAATCAGTTATCTGTTTGAAGAAAATTACATTGCATCTGTCAATAGACTTAATAACTCAGTGCCTGCGATTTGATAATGGATAATCACACAAATTCAGGAAGCTAGACCATATGCCATTCCAGTTTTTTCTTCTCTTATTCACCTTAATTTTCTAGATGAGTGAAATTATCTAGTTCTGGACTCGAGATGGCACACATGGAAATAGAGCCTGCAGGAATCCGGCCGCCTCCGACGTTAGGCCCACGCAGGTCGAGGCTGCCGGGTTATGTCTGGGACCCTGGCATCTAATTGAAATGGGCAGAATTTGGAAAATTGTAAACCTGGACAATGCAAGTAATTAATGGGTGGAAAATAATAAAGGGCGGATGTAGAACAGCTGAGGAAATTGGCCAGTGGGAAACAGTGAGGCAGCAGAGGCCAAAGATTCAGGATCTAAGGAGCAATTCTGCATGTCTACATATGAAAGCCGAGGGATAGGAATGAGTAGTAGAGATTATTTAGGGCTACTTTTTCCTGGAAGCAGGGATCTCTCAAGGGCCCTTGACTCCTATTGATCCAGGATGCTATTTCTACTTACAGGACCACTTCTATACTCTCACATAATATGGTGGTTGTATCAACTAGTAATGATCTGGGCTACTAATATTCTATGACCTAATTTTCGTGATTTGAACAAATAGGTGCTTCTTGACCTCAGTTATCAAGAAGATCAGATGTAGGCAGTTTCTGGTATGCATTTGGCAGCTCAGTGATGTTATCAGGGACTCAGACTCTTTTCATCTTTCTGCCGTGCCCTCATGCTTGTTTGCTGGTAGTTATCAATGGCTACTGTGTCATTATACTGTCTCCTCCCTGCACATGACAGAGAGGGACGGTGCCATCATGGGGAAGGGGTGGTCCAAGTAATGCCAGTCGTCTGGGTGGTGTGGACACTGCTGCAGTCTGCCTTTACACGCTCTTTTTAATATGAATGGTTTGGTGTTTTTGAAATTTGTATCAAATCAAGTAAAACCACAAGAACACACCATGGGAGAGCTGACTCAGCAGGAATAGGAAACTGAATCCATATTTTCAACCTGGCTCTTGGCTGGGAATTACCCCTATACTTCCATAAGACCATAGTCTAAACTGAGGTTCTTTCTCTCTTTCTATTCTCTCTCTCTCTCTTTTTCATATAATTGACTTTTTGGAGTTCGGTTTCTGTGGACTGTAAGTAATAATCAAGTTATATTTTTAGCAGAGGCCACCATGCTAAAATAAGTGTATGTCACCTTTAGCTTAATTAAATAGATAACTTGAGAAGATGGCTCACTTACAAGGTATATTTTTTTTCACCTAAAAAAGTCCACAGGGTTTGATCTACATCTAACATATCCCCCTAAAAGCTAGAGGAAAGTTGATCTTATCCATCTATTTTGCACATATAAATCCTGAGACTCAAAGGCTTTGTCCTGAGTCACACAGCAATAGTCACCATTGCAAATATCACTACAAAACTTTCCACTTGGCCACGTAGCCTTGCTGCAAATGGACCTGTCTTGGAAAGCTAAATCAAGACATCAGATGAAAACAAAGCCATTTGTCAAGTATTTCCTGTTGAAGAAATGAGTTCCTTGAATGATCAATGCAAAAGAGTATGCAAAAGAGTATGCAAAAGACCACAGCCAGAAGATTTGCAGGAAGCTGGGCTTTTATTGGTAGAGTCATGATGGTTTGATGATGTCACCATTTTTGTTACTGCATCTTTTAAGCAAGGAGAAACTTTGCTTCCGATTTAGAATTTTTGCCTCTCATAATTGTATCTAATCACTGAGTTGCTATGTATTGGTATTTAAAATTGTAATGTGTGAGTGTCCTATTATTTTTCTTCCATGTATTCACTCTTTCAACAACTATTTATGGGAATGTCCACTAAGTCCTTGGCATGGTTCTAGGTGGTGAGAATAGAAGACAGATGAGGTTGATGTTCTCCTAAGTTTCCATTCTAGGAAAGGGGAGATAGAAACAGCAAATGCAATTGTTGATACTTTAGATGACCAGAACTTGAAAATGACTTCATAGCTTTTCCTTCCTTTGTTTCATTGAAACTGCTTCTTGGACTATTTCATCCTTGTCCCATGGGTTGAAACTTTGGGCTGGTCTGTAATTTTTCCAGTCATTTTTGTCACAAGAAGAGTCTCCTAAACAATCGAAGGGCCCTGCTCTAAGATGAGAACAAGGTAGGTTTGCTGAAGGAACAGAAATCCAAAAAAGGCCTTGTGACCTTACTTAGTGGGAAAAGAGGAGTGAACACGGGAGGAGACAAGGCAAGCCAGGTCACGGGCCAGGAGTGTGGGTGGCATCCCAGTGTGAGCAGCAGCTCTGGAGGGTTTTGAGCAGGGCAGTGACATGCTCTGATGCATAATTTATAAGATCGCTCTGACTTTTGCATGAGGACAGACACAAAAGGGAAGATAGAAATAAAATGGAGAAAGTATTTGGGGGAGGCTTTTGCCCTGGTCAGGGTGGGAGATGGGGGGGATATACGGAGAGAGTGAAGGTGGCTTAGGGCCATGCGGAGTCTTTCAGGTGGACTCTTCTCTCTTCCAGCCAACAAAGCGACCACAGCACAGGCAGATGGTATCCTTTATTTCATAAGTCCTCACTGAATTTCACGTGGGTACCTTTGTGAGTAAAAGAAAAGCAACATTGTTTATATGACTTAGAGAAAAATGTGTCTTTTGGCTTCTTATCTTATTCTCTAATATCTCAAATCTCCATCTAAGTGCAGGTCTTAGGACATAAGCACGTATTGAAAGCATAAAATGAGACTAAGGCAAATTTCCCCTGACTCAGATTTTTTCCTAATTGTCACACCTTGGCATAATTCAGCCTTCAATCCTTATACAGGGGAAAAAACCTTCATTAAATATGGTGAGAATTTAGTTTTCTGAAAAAGCTTCATTAAATAGTGTGAGAATTTGGTTTTCTGACTTTTTAAAAAGATGTACTTCCCTCCCCTCCTCTTCTCTCCTCTTCCCTTTCTGTTCTCTCTTCCTCACCCCTTCTCTCTCTCTCTCTCTCTCTTTCATAAAGGAATAAATGAATGGCAAAGCGGAGGGCTTGGTTTAATTTATTTTGGGAGAAAATCCAAGGGGTGATGCCATCTCTGCATATGTTTGTCGATAATTATTTTGAGGAAGAAAAATAGGAAATTCAGTGATATCTTTAGGAAATAAAAAAAATACAATCTCTAACAAAGCCATAAACCACCCTAAGTGCCACCGTAAAACTACAGCACCGTGTATGGTTTCAAAGCAGGATTTGTGTAGCAAAAACCATGATTAAAGTAAGAATAATATGAGCTTTGTGTAGCCTTATTGGCCCCTGGTGTGTAACTTAAGTCTCCCCTCCTCCCGGTAGGTAGTCTGCAGCAAGGAGGCTCTGCAAGGGGAAATGCCCCAGGGAGGAGGGATTTTCACATGGGGGGCGGGGTTGGTCTTGTTAGTCAGGGCCCTCTATACCCCTTGTGATGAAAAACTCGGGTAGGATCTCAAGGCAATACATTTGCACACACACACCTCTTGTTGGGCTTCTCAGCAGAACAACCCTGGTGTGGCTTCTCTGACCCTTCAAACTGATTCTTTGTGACAATTCAAGTTCAAGCCAGTTCTTCCCTTGACTTTCTCTCTTCTCCTTAGCTCTTACTGCCCTCCCTCACCTGTGATCTTATTCTCCACTCTGGACCAAGATTTGGGGCCCTGATTGCCTCTCCCTGCTTCTTTTCCTTTCATTCCTTGCGGTCCTCATTTCTTCCTTTGTTCTCTCTTTGTCACACCACACCCTGTGGCCCCTTCCCTTTTTCTCCCTTCTCTTCTCCGTCCCCTGTGGCCTCGAGCCAGGTATTATTAGCTGAAGTTAATCACAGACGTTTGTTTCCTGTATCCTTCACACTCCATTTTGAGGGAGCTGGATGTGGAAATTACTCTAAGTGTACAAATGAATTCAAGTCAGTGAAGCCTTCCTTGTATTGGTCCATGAACATCCAAGGGGCAGATTTGATGTGTCCTGCTGTAATGCAAAGAGCCATAGGTTGGCTCTGAACTCATGTGGGGGGCCTGTCACAGCCGCTGTGGCCTCAGGGTGTCCATCTGCAAGAAAAGGGGTCAGACCAAATAAGGTTTCAGGTCCTTGAACTTCGTGTAATCAGCCCTGGTTCCAACTGTGAGGATGTTCCTTATTACCAATTCCGGCCAGAAAAGCAAGGCTCCTTATAAATGAGATAATTCTCCCACCTGCCTGTGAACGTCTGGGCAAAATATTGGGCCCAGAAGGGATCTAATGAGACTGGAAGAGCCCCAAGAAGTATGTGTGTAAGCGTCCCTGTGCCTCTCAGGAAGGGATGCATCAGGTCTCACATGCAGCCAGGAAGAAGGACTCTGAGGTGAGTTGAGTTTGCTCCTGTCCCGGAAATACCACTGCCCCACAACGGACCCCTGCTTCTTGAGCTCCTAGGCCACCAAACATCTGTCTCTGGCCTCCCTGCAGTGGGATCAGGTCCCTCTGTGAGGACAGCTGCCTGTCCTGCTGTCCAGTTCGTGGGGATGTTGCCTGCCTGGGGAGATGAGGAGTTGGTCGGCTCTCCTTTCTGCTCTGGAGCTGACTTCCCTCAGGCCAGACCCCAAGCAACTCCAGGAAACTCATTCAAAAGCCTGGGGAACCTATAAGACTTATGAGCTCCTTTTAGTTCTCTTTAAGGCTTTCCTTCTCTGCAAATAGTCAGATTGCTCCCCTGCCCTCTGAGACTCTAGGGCTACTGTCCCCAGTGGCCTTCTCTGCTTCTCCCAGGCAGCAGACTGCGCTGGCCAGGGGCCCCCTCTCTGCTGCACTCTGCCAGTAGGCTACTTGTCATTTCTCCAAAGACGTTTCTGTTTTTTTCAAGGCAAATGAAACTTCATGGATCATTTCTTCCTTCTTTCCTAGAAGCAAAGGCTGGCACAAGGGAGGGAGTGGGAAACGTTCGCAGAAAGTCACTCTCAGCACCGCAGAGGAAAGTGCTGACCCAGCGGAGGGGCACTGGGACTGGGGTACTCTGTGGAGCAGATGCGCAGCTGCGCCTGCGCATCAATCATGCAGCTTCCTCCCGGACAGGTAGAGCCAGACTTGCAGTGATCAAGTGCTCAGTGTGAGAAATGCAGCAACCTCCCCCTACTCAACCCCCCTCGCGCTAGCTCCTGCTCTCTTTTTTAAAGCGGGAGCAGGTATTTTTCATTTCTAGCCCAGATGCTACTATTTTTCTATTATTTGTGCTCACTGAGATGAAATGCAACAGATGTTTCGAAAGGATTTAAAACAAAATTCCTCATTAGGGACCATGACAAATAAATTGCACACCTAACTTTAGAGCCTTCCTTCGCTCACACTTTTGGCAGATTTTTTTTTTCCAAGGTGGAGAGGGGCAAGAACTCCGTAATAAAATGACAATGAAAAGAATAGAGTAGTCATGATTATCTATCGACTGTGCTACTACTTTTACCTGCTGTAAATATTTTCCATTTGTTCTTTTTTCAACACTCACAGCTACCCTAAAGGAGTAGGTATTATTGCCCCCATTTGCTTATGAAGAAATTGAAGCACAAACAGGATAAGAGAACTGAACAAAAATTTGGCTGATTTGAAGAGCTTGGTCAGATTCACGGCATCCTATAGTCTTTTGAGCACACACACAAAACTTGAAATGAATTCCTTCAATAACCAAATCTCCCAGCAGACTTGACCCCCAAAAGAGGATAAGGAACACTCACTTTCTACTGGACTTTAACATTCCCCCCGTTATTTATAAAGCATTTTAAGGGATGTCTCAGACATATTCCCCAATGGTTTTCTCATTCTCTGCTCCGTTTAGGTGTTTGAAGCCATCATTAAAGTGGAGTGTTACAAGGTAAACTTGGTCGCTGTCCTCTCCAGGGGGACTGTTCCAGTTCTTCTCCATAGGCTGACGCAGGGAGGTCTGTAGCCACATTTCTCAGGACAATAATCCAGTTTTTTTTTTTTTTTTGCTCCACCCACTCTGATGCCTGCTATATTCTTCAAGCCAAAATTTATGCATGAAGTTAAGCTTGAGGGAAAGAGGACGATAGGGGAATAAAAACTTTTCCATATTCATGCTCTGCCTTTTCTCTCATCTTCCTAAAGCATAGACCTTTAATGATCCAAAATCTAGACACTGAGGAAGCCCAAGTAATAATAATCATGGGTGAAACTAAAGTCCAGCAGGGACTAGAAGTGTCTTCCAAGTCATCAAACAAATATCAAATTGTCCTCAGAATAGTCTGAGTGTAGATGGCTGTAGTGAAATTCTTTGAAAATTGGTCACTTAGAGGCCTTTTCACTCAAAGCGTGGTTTGGCTTCCCGCTGTGGCAGCATCAGGCCACAGTGTCACCTGGGAGCTTATTAGGAATGCAGACTCTCAGGCCTAGCCTGAGATGTGACCTACAGAATCAAAATCTGCATTTTTAACAAGATCCCCAAGGAATTCAAATGCATTCTGAAGTTTGAAAAGCTTAGGGTATTCATTTATCTCAATAATGATGACATTCTTCTCTAGACTCTTAGGTACATTTATCCTTATTGCAATTTCGGAGACCAAACATTTAACTTATTCCATAAAAGTAAGTTCTGAATCTTGATGTTTAAACATAACTATAATAGTTATTTTGCATTTTCTCCGGAAAGCCAGTTTATCCTAAAAGATCTGCTAATTTTTAGACAGTGGAAGTGACTTTTTGAAATCACAATATCAGAACTGAGTGCCTAAGCAATTGAAGATTCAGCAGTGAATTGCAGAAAAGAAGACCTTAAAACAGAGCAAAAGCAAAAATAGTGCTTTGGATTTTAAGTATTCTTACTCTTTTTTCTCAGAATACTTAGGTCTCTGTTGGACATTGTGCACCTAAAGAAAGGAAAGAGCTTTCAGTGAATTAATGTCACCCAACAAGGCTATTTGCTAAATTCCAGTGGTGCTTATCTCCAAGTTCCTTCACTGTGTCATTCCTATAACTGTTACCACTGCTCTGATTCTCATGTTTAGAGTACACTTGAAGTTCGGCTGTCTCTCCGTGATATTCATTTCAGATTATTTCCACTTTCTCCCCTTTATCTGAATTATTTGAGGAGCTTAGGAAACACACACAAATGACATCAACAACATTTCTCTTTATGGAGCTCAGAAACCAAGGCTAATAGTTAAGTAACCATCTTTAAGCTGGGTGATTTCACTCTTCATTGTCGTAGTAATTTCTATATGATATGGTTTTATAAGACCTACTTGGTATATGAATAGTTTGGGGTAAATAGCTTAAGAAATGTTTCAGGCTGAGCATGTGGTGCACGCCTGTAGTCCCAGCTACTAGGGAGGCTGAGGCAGGAGGATCGCTTCAGTGCAGGAGTTGGAGGTTACTATGGGCTATGATGACACCACTGCACTCCAGCCTGCAGGACAGAGCAATACTCTGTCTCAAAAAAAATTTAAAAACAGGAAAAAAGAAAGAAAAAGGAAAAAAAAAGAGAAATGTTTCACATTAGGTCACTTTCTCTGATGAAAATATGACCTCTTCCCTCTTGTGTCTTTAAGAAAAAAACGCTTCTTAAGACATGATTCTTGTTCTTCATGCATTATTGTGGGGACAGGAGCCCCAGTGATTCAGAACTCGAAGTTTAACAGTCACGGTAGTTTAAAATCCTCACGTGACAGCTGGGGAAATCAAGGTCTAGAAAATTTAACTGATCCACCCAAGGTTACATGGCTCTTTGGTGTCACTGTCTCACGGTATTAAAAGAAACAATGGGATGCGTGCTGGCCGCTAGCCCTGGAACTGGATGCACGTTGTTTAAAAACACAAGCAGGTATGCAGAAAGGGCCTCCCACTTAACTTGCTAGTCACTAACTCCTGCTGTGGAAAGATCCGACACGCTAAACAGGAAGGTGTTTTGAAATAACCAAATGGCATCGGAGGTTTCTATGTCTGGGAGTGTTAACAACTGCCTGAAATTGGCCCTGAAATATTCCACTGTATATTGGTGACCTCTCCCAGGAAGTGCCTCGATAGCACTTTATTTCTTTTGAACTACTCTTTCCTGTTTCTGTTGCCTTGAAGTCAAGGAGTAGAAAAACCAGGCTGTATGCCTCAATTTGGGCCAAATGACCTGTGTAATAGCAGTAGTTACAATTGATTCCAGAGGACACACACTCTTTGCTTCTTTCATTTGTACGTTATGAGGCAGATAGAAAAAAGAATGAATATTTGGGGCAGGGAGTGAAAAAAAAATCACCAATTGCTTCGTTGGATAGGCACCAGCATAGATGTATAAGCCCTTAACCCAGGGCAGATTAAAGCACTTTTGACAGTAATAGAACCAAGATCAGACATCATGATTCTACGAGCATCATTAAAGGAGGTACCACTGGGGGTTCTTAGCATTAATCACAGGTGATTATGAGGGCCTTGCCATGTTGTGAGTATCTCTCATGCATACAGACTCACAAACCTTCCCCGGCAAATGACAGAATGGGCTGAATCATAAAATAATGATAGTAAACGGCTGCTCCAGGACAGCTGTTCACCATTGTTGGAGAAACTGGGCTTAAAGGAATCAGAGAAAGAGAGAGGGCAGTGGTTTTGTCTTGCTTTGACTTAAATGACATATATAATGCTTTAGCATTGATTTTAATTTAGATAGTATTTGAAAAAAAGAGGAGATATTTTGATTCCTAATATGATCAGGTAAGTGGCTGATCAGTCAAAGTTCAGAATTTTGGAGAGCAAAGACTGTGGTCAGAGATGGTTTCCAGTTGACACAGATGAGCGATGGCACGCGGCTCTGGACCTGCGCACGTCCTGGTCGCTGCCTCGGCCGGCACCTTGGCCCTGTGGGGACTGGAGGGAAGACCTCTGGGGAGAGAAGCCTGGTGTGGGGCCTGGGGTTGGCAATTGGCAGCTGCCCCTTTGAGCTGGGGAGGTCAAGACTGCCAGGGAAGGAGCTGGTGTGCAAATCGTTTCCTTGAAAATCAATTACAGATCCGACATTTGTTCTGCAAGAGGATTGGCTCAGGAATCCTTTGTTAAATTTAGTTGTGGATAATTTAAATACGAGGAGGATAGAATCTTGTCTCGTGTACGACTGATCAAACATCCCCTCTCCCTTTTTGGATTGCAGGCTACTCTTCCACACGGGATGCTTGGTGACTACCCCATGTTGTCTGTGTTTTTAGGCTCATACCTTTTATTGAAAAATGGCCCCCATATACTTTTTATTCAGTTGTATTAAAGCACTTGAAATATTATTTGTGTTTTTAAAAGTACAAAATCCAAATAAGCAATTTATAGGCTTTTGCAAATATATTTTCCCCTTAAAAATGAGGAGTAGTTATATGCTAAAGGTATATGAGAACAAACTTCAAAAGACTTCTGTTTGCCTTGAAACTTTATCACCCAGAATCGTAAAAGCTCCCCCAGCTGCCTCTTGCACCATCCTGTTTCTCTGCGTCCTTTACTTACACGTGGATATAGGGCTGTCACCTAAAACTTGCCACTTGACACATACCACGTTAACGCTCCCATCCAAATGGCTTCTTTGTTCATACACTAAATTCAACCCACACAAGAAACTTTTATTTTTCTACATTTAGAAACTGTTATTTTCAGATGCTTTATTTTTTCAGTCTCTTCTGGCCAGCCCTGGAAAGTGTTACTGGTCATTGGTTACAAGTCAGCAAATTGCTTCATCAAGATCATTTTTTTTTTCTAGTAGGGGAAATCCTGAACAGCCAAACAGTGTTTGGTTAAACTTTTCAGGTAAAAAGTAGAAATTCCTCATTTCACACCAATCACCAGCAGCCTTCTGCCTAAAAATCTCCATATTTGTCAAACGACCTCTTTTTAATGGTTCCCCCTCATTTCAGGTAGTTCTGTGGTCATCTGCACTACGGTTCACTTCGAGTGATGCCAGACCGGAGGACAGTAGCTCTAGGGAAGAACTGCAGGCACCTTTAAATTAGGGTAGGATTGCCAGAGTTAGCAAATAAAAACACAGGGCACCGAACTAAATTAGAATTTAAGGTAAACAACTAATAACTTATTGGTAAATCTAAGGCAGTATTTGTACGTACTTATACTAAATCATTATTTGTTTATCTGAAATTCAAATTTAACTGGGCATCCTGTACTTCTCTGGCAACCTTATATTAGGACAAAGGAGTGAGGCCATTTTATGTGGCCACTA